>OMKP01091366.1:0-27387 GCA_900302375.1 Bathygadus melanobranchus | reverse complement strand
GGGGAGAAGAGATGGGGGATAACTTCAGGAGATGGCCTGGAGGCCATAAAGTGTAACTAGTTAAGAAAGTTAGAGAGTTGTAGGGGGAGCATCCCCTTGACTGTTATTTTTTTAATGTGAAAATGTATGGGATGTGATTGGTCAAGAGTTGGGGGATGGCCCTAGAGGATATTGGGGATAAAAAGTGTGGTTTGGGGGATGACAGCAGCTCTTTGTCAAACAAGCTCAGACTCTTATGTTGCTTGTTTCAAGTGATAATAAAAGTCTTGTATTCACATCACTTCTTACTCTCAATTTAGTTAGGTGTTGTTTTTTCCACAACAGGTGTAGGTCCAACACCTGTCTGTGTAGAGTGTAGAGCCCATAACAGATGACTCAAACAAACAAACAGCAATTGTAATTCGCTAGAAATTAGAGAAGGGACGGGCGTGGTGGCGGTGATGGTGTTGTGATGGATTTGGTAGTCAAGCTGCTTTGACTACCAAATCAATAGGACAGCATCAGGTTTGTGTCCGTGTCGTCTGCTGTATATCGGTCTATAATCTGCCGTTTCCAGCTCTATTTGCATTACGGTCCGCCACACTGAGCGTTGACATACCACAGAGAAATTGTCTTTTTTGCATTTCATATTTGCTTTGTTCAAATGCCTGTTGAACATTTCCTGTTAGCCAGGCCTTATCAGTGGTTATCAACAAACAAAGGGTTCTGTCCTGCTTGTTGACAATCCACTTAGATACATACAAATAACATACATATTCTCCATCTCTCTCCAGAAATTATAGAGGTACTTTAGAGGTACTGGTGGAACACTGGTTTGAACAAACCCAATGTATTCAGTTGATAACTCGCCTCATTATGATATGACCATAGTTAACCTCTGTGGTGCCTATTGTTACTCATCCTTTGCTAGTGGATTACCATTACAACCGTTTGGAATATTGCAGAATACTGCAGAATATTGCAGAATATTGTTATTATTATAAGTGTAGAAGGCTACTGACCTCGCGGTATTCCATGTCTGTTTTGTTTCCAACAACAATAAATGGGAAGTTGGACGGATCCGGGGGATCTCCCTGAGTGAGGAATTCTTTCCGCCACACCTCCAAAGAAAGAAAGACGCGCTCGACGTCACTTCAAATACCAGCATGCAACAATGAGTCCATCTGTACATGGCAGGCAAAATGGACCGAATCTCTGAATCTCTCCGTGCCAGCGGTATCCCAGAACTGAGCAGCCAATAAGTCAGACAACGAGTGAATAAATGACGCGTCAACAATAACCTACAGACTTTAGAGATGGATTTAAGAGTCCTTTTTTTTTTTTTTTATCTTACCTGCAGGATAACTGCGTTGCCATCTATGTTTACTTCTTGGGTTATAAAGTCGGTTACAATCGTGGTTCGGTGAAAATGTATGTTTTCTGTGGTATGTGGTTGACATATCTGTTCGTCAGTGAGAATTTCCCGACAGTGTGTGACACATTTAACGTTTTAAAAAAACGTCCAAAATTATTAGCGAATTAGTGAATTAGTGAATGAATTCGTTCACCCTCTCAGATAAATGAAGTGTGGGGAATATAAAATGCGCATGGGGACAAGCCCATACATGACTAACTAAACACACAAAGGCTGAAAACGAAATAGTGGAGGAATGTTTTTTCCAGTATCTTAATAAGCGGGTTATGTTTACTCCGAGTTGCCAATCAGGATCACTTTGGTTTTCACTGTAATTCACCGTTTTGAACGGAGGTCCGATGTTCGTTCACACGAACACAATGGGGAGTCTGCGTAATCTCAGTCATGAAAAAGTAAAAAAAAAGTAGACATATTAAAACCCATCGAGACAAATCTCCTTCAAATAAAGCAAGGAACACAACACACAACCAGCTAAATGTGTGTCTTTTACAACACATCACACATCCCATCTCAGCTTCCACAGTAAATTGTGACAGCTCGAACTCTAAATTAGTGTTTCCAATTGTTGTCCGCAAGAGGGCAGTGTGCTTAAGCTGGTCAACCAAGTTCACCACCTTTGAAGATTTACAAGAAGTCAAGTCAGTCCGTCGACGTTTTAATGTAGGCTTACAAAAACATGCTCCGGAACATAAAATAAGGCATTTTGAAAATAAATAAAATACCCATGCCACAGTATTAATTTACACTAAGACTATAGGCCTTTAATGTATGTTGAGATAATATGAGATAACCCCTACAGATAAAGGCTTTACCTATTGGATATTGGTGCAAATCATGAGGGAATTTTGGACCGTTCAAGCGTAGCGTCATGTCCCAATGCTTCACATGTCATGTGACGGTCACACACTCATGATACAGAATGAAACAGAGTTATGACAAACTCCATGACACAACACCGACGGTGTCAGTGGCAGCTTAGAGAGAGAGTGAGAAAGTAAAAAAACCTCTAAACTGATCTGGGCATGAAGAATAGAAGAAGAGGGGAGTTGGAGAGCGAGAGACTTAGAAAGAGAAGGAAAAAGAGAGATGGAGAGAAGGGGAGAATAAAATGAGTGGCAGACAGAAAGAGAAAAACAAGGGAGAGAGAGAGACAAAAAGAGAGAACCAAGAAAGGAGAGAGAGAGAGGCTGAACTCCCGGGTGTGTACCACATTCTGAAAGTGGCACAGACGTGCACCCTGCATGACTGAGATAAGGCAGCAGTCTGCTTCTGTGGAACTGCCAAGATGACCCCAGAATACACCGGCTCAAAGCGGCCACCCAGAGGCCAGAACCCACACTAACCCTAACCCAATACACCAGCCAACCAACCAGCAGGCTGAGGTAGAAGCTGGAAAATGGTGTCTCAGCCCCTGCCGTGCACGTTACGTGAGCCTAGACATGGCGTGTTACATGTCATCTCATGTAAGTTTGCGCGTGTGGGCTTAGTGCACATCGTCTCCAGGACTGTATCCAGACTGAGGGCACAGAGGTCATGTCCTTTGTGGTTTTTGCGATTTAGTAATTTCAAAGACTCTTCGAAGAAGCATCTTATGGTGAATTTAGATCCATTTGGCAGATGCTTTTGTCCAAAAGTACATTTATCGAAAGAGTGAAACAACAATATATCGCTGACGGCACAGTAAGATTTGAATAGGACAAGATTAAAGCACTCATGATTGCTAGGTTAATAGAACAAGTTTCAAGCACTCATAATTGCTAGTTTGAGCCCTTGCTGGCAAATAGCAAGCTAGCTAGGATAAGCTGCTACAACGATGCTAAGTACTATTTTAAGTGCCGGGACGTATGAACATACAAGAACATACAATATGCTAAGCTGCAGGTAGGGGTTAGGCAGGGCGTCTTGCTCCAGGAGGCGGGTAGGCTTGTGGACATCGGGGGTTCGAACCCAGAACCTGCTGCCCCTTTTTTTCTCTTTTTGTCTTCCTACTCTTTTACATCTCTCGATGTCCGTTCAACAACACAACGCCTTCAAAACGAGCATATGGGTGCACGTGTATGGAACTTATGGCGTAAGTGCACGTTGCCGTGCCATGGAGCAGGGGGCACGCAGCAGCAACACACACAAACACACACACATACACACACATGGTGGTGCTGCAACGTCCTGAGCCTCAGCAGTGGTGTCTGACAGTGGCCTGTCATTCTTGCACTCCGCCTCCTGCCATCTTGATAACATCTTATCAGGGCAGAGCAGCTCGCTCTAACAGCACCACCAGCCACATCCCTGCTGCCCAGCTGCCTATGAGCACAGCAGAGGAGGTTGTCTCCCTCACTCTCCCTCGCTCCCTGCCGCGCTCTGTTTCTGCCTCTGTCTCTCTCTTGCCTTCTCTCTCCCTCTTTCTCTCTCTCTCTCTCTCTCTCTGTCTCTGTAGATTGTTACTGTCTGTAGATGGGATAGACAGATGGAAGGTGAACAGGTGAACGGATTTCATTGGTCTGTGGGACGTCTCACCTGAACAAGGTGTAGGTCCAACACCTGTCTGTGTAGAGTTAGTGGCCCAAAACCTATGACTCAAACAAACAAACAAACTCTCCTAATTTCCCTGAAAACTGTAACAGAACAAAGAGAGAAGGGATGGGGGTGGTGGTGATGGTGTTGTGGTGGATTTGGTAGTCGAGCTGCTTTGACTACCAAATCAATAGGACAGCGTCAGGTTTGTGTCCGTGTCGTCTGCTGTATATATCGGTCTATAATCTGCCAGTCCGAGCTCTATTTGCATTACGGTCCGCCACGCTGAGCGTTGACAGACCACAGAGAAATTGTCTTTTTTGCATTTTTGCATTTCATATTTGCTTTGTTCAAATGCCTGTTGAACATTTCCCCTGTTAGCCAGGCCTTATCAGTGGCTTAATGCACAGTTATCAACAGACAAAGGGTTCTGTCCTGCAAGTTGAGAATCCACTTACCTGATTGTGTCCACACTTATCCCTACTCCCATAGAATACAGATTATTAGAAGATATCCAATCATGCTCTTACACAACTTCTGGTCAAAATATGAGCCCTGTGGGCTTTTTACCCCTTAGGGTTGAGGGCTAGTTTAAGTCTAATTCTGTGATGGTGGCTTTAACATACATATTCCTCATCTCTCTCTAGAAAAGATACGGGAGGTGCTGCTGGAACACTGCTTTGAATGTATTGGGGCTGATGTATTGGGAGTTAATAACTCCCCTCAATAACACATGAACATAATTCACCTCTGTTGTTACTTCCCCTTCATTAATAGTTTACTGTTGCAACCGTTTTTAATATTGCATATAAAGTACACAATATATAATTGTTTTTTTTCTAAATGTGTGTACCCTCTGTGTGGAGTGGAGAGGTGTGTCTCTTTTGAAATGTTGTCCCCAACCCCTCCCACAGCCATGTCTAGGAGCCCAAAATGTAGTGGTTGTCAGGCGGTTTAAGTAGACACCGGTTACTCTTCTGTCCATCGACCCCATACTGACATCACTAGGTGAGCTACTGAGACATCCTTCACCTGGAGCCTGCCGCTTCACGCCTCCTCTTCTTCTACTCTCCAGGTAGGGTCTGCTCGGTTGTTTGCTTGCTCTGGGCCCTTGCCCATTGGCTCTGCTTGTAGTGATTCCGATTATGTTCTCACTTTAAATCTTCACACATTCTGAAATCAGTCACAATGTTTTGTTGTTAGTATGCGAGAAAAAGATTAGAAACTTTCCCCCGTGAAGGGGAAAAGCCGATGGTCACTTCATCACTCAAAGAGATATCATGGATATGCTTTAGGCTTCTACTTATTACAACTACTACTACTACTGTGACTACTGCTACTACTACTACTACTACTACTACTACTACTACTACTACTACTTCTACTACTAGTACTACTAGTACTTATTATATTCAATAGAACAGAATAGAATAGAAAAGTACAAGCAAAAACGTAATCAATATGAATATAAGATATATTTTTCTTCAATATTGATGTGTGGATGAATATTTATGACCCTAACCATATTTATATTAAAATACCTTTTCCTACTAGCTACCAAGCTCATTTCATATCTCCAATTTCTAAATCCTTGTTGTTGTAGGATTTCTGTTCATCATATGAGATAAGGGTTGTTTTTAGACTCAATCACTGGAGCTGGATATACTATATCACATACATGACATATATTACATACAGTATATCATATTCTAATATTAACAATCTCATTGTATTAAGTCTTCATGGGTGTTGTTATTACAATAATGGTACATTAATTAACTATTAATTAACATTGTCATTTTGTTATTTATGTGCAGTTAAAACGACAAAAATAACAATTATATAGGTTAGTTAGGGTTAGGGTTAGGGTTAGAGATATATAATAATATATAACCAATATTTTGCAGTAACCTTTGAACAGAACGTCTGTTCTGTTGTTTTGTGTTGTGTTGTATACCGTCTAAAGGCCTCTGCCGAGGGGCTGGTCACCATCGTTCACTCAGTATTTTTAGACATTTATTTCATAGTTAAATAAGGATACCAGAAAGACGTTTGAATAGACCTGCTGTTTATACTGTCCCTGATAACCTGAAAATTAGCCACTTGGCATCACCTGCAGCCCCTGAAATGCATTGAATACCATTGGACAAGGTGGTTAATTATGTACAACTCCACTGCTGTCACAGCACACCTGAATCACCTGAGCTCCTGTCATATGTGGCTCGCCTCTTAAGAAGATTATGAAGTGGTTCTGGACCAAGTGTTAATTTTACATTAACACCTCAGCCACGTAATACGCAGGTAGTCTGGTAGATAGTCTAGTGATTGGTACTGTGTAGGACTACCTTGTCTGTTCAAACCCCCCTCCACCCAAATGCTCATCAGTGACATGTATCTACAATCACCATAAGACACTTTGGATGAAACCTCCTGAACTGTTAAATGACTACACAGTGAAGATGGTGCAACAGTAGCTCAGGGGGTTGCCAGCAACCGGAAGGTTCCCCCTAGTTAATTGTCGAGGTGTCCCTGAGCAAGACACCTAACCCTAACTGCTCGCGACGAGCTGGTTGTTACCTTGCATGGTTGACACCGCCGTCGGTGTATGAATGGGTGAATGTGAGGCAAATGTGAAGCACTTTGGATAAAAGTGCTATATAAATGCAGTTCATTTACCATTTATATGAACATCCACCCACAGGTGGCTCTTGTCCACAGTGAGCATGGAGGATTCTTCGGAGCAGTCCCACTGGGCGTCCCCGGCCCTGCTCAGCTCAGACTCTCTCGGGGTCTTCTCCCCGGAGACGGCGCTCCTGCCCTCAATGGAGGAGGGGGACACCTTCTTTTCCAACCCAGAGGTCGACTATGCCGGCCTGCCCTCCTACTTCTCCAACCCCATCCATAGCAGAGCCCCGTCTGCCTACAGGAACAGCACGGGTCAGTCTTCCACCTTGTTGTAGCTCTGTATCTATCACTCACAATGCCTTGAAATCTCAGTCTCTTGGTTTCGGTTGAGGCAAGATTGTGCATTACAGAATAACAAGCCACGAGATGCATTTTCCTCTTCTCCTCCACTCATGTCCCGACAGTTCGTCAGCTGTACACGTCACCGTCTCTGCTGAGCAACCTACAGTGGGTGGAAGGAGCAGCCAACCACTCCATGGGCTCCCCCTACAACCCCCCCACCTCCGGCTGGAGCAACAGCCCCCTGTCCAAGACCCCTCTCCTCCAGCCCACCCCCTACACACCCGGTTCCACCACCTCCGCCGCCACCACCGCCTCATCCTTTGCTTCCCCCAGGGACGGCTACATCTCGGTGGGCAGGGACGACAAGGAGAGTCCCTCGGGGCTCCAGGAGGCCCTGAAGGCCGAGAGGCTCAGTCCGCAGGGGGGCTCTGCCGCAGGAAGCAATTTCCTCAACCTGACCTCCGTGGCGGGGGGCATGTACAGTCCGTCTCCCCATTCCCACCCCCACATGCTGAACCCCTACAGCACGTACATGAGTTCCCCACAGGACTACGGCGCTGCTTCCCTCTACTCCAGCCCCGGAGCCTGGATAAGCCCCGCCTCCTACTCCCCCAAGCTCCGCAACAAGATGAGGCTATCGCCGCCAGGTGACCACACACACAAGCATCATCATGTCACAACTACCGAGTATCGCACCATAACTCACCATAATCGGTGTTCATCCTATCACCACGGCTAACCACTGTGTTGTCTAAGCAGAGGCCCGAGAGTGCGTCAACTGTGGAGCCACCGCTACCCCACTGTGGCGCCGGGATGGTACAGGCCACTACTTGTGTAACGCCTGCGGACTGTACCATAAGATGAACGGCCAGAACAGACCGTTGATCCGACCCAAGAAGCGATTGGTATGACACAAGACGCTTCACGTCGTCGACGTTGTCGCCACTCAGATTGTACTAACGGTAAGGTAAGCACACTAACGCCCATGTCTCTGTCTGCTTCCTGCGCCTCAGATCATAAGCAAGCGTGCGGGTACGCTCTGTGCAAACTGCCACACGAGCACTACCACGCTATGGAGACGCAACGCCAACGGGGAGCCCGTGTGTAACGCCTGTGGACTCTACTTCAAGCTACACAACGTGAGTCACCACACAGACAAGACATACAATGCGCGCGCGGCACAGTGTCGCCCCTTCATACAGTGTGTGAGTACGAATCCATGACGGCTGTTCCACACCGCGCAGGTCAACAGGCCGCTCACGATGAAGAAGGACGGCATCCAAACGCGGAACCGCAAGGTGTCCAACAAGAACAAGAAGAGTAAGAAGAACCCAGGCCAGTTGGTGGCGTACGCCGACATGATGCAGCCGCTGGAGGACAACTGTGGGCCCTTCTCCCTGGGGCCCGGTTCCCTGCTCTCCTACGGCCACGCGGCGCACGTGATCCCAGCAGCTCCTCACGGATTGCACTCCTCCACCTCCATGTCCTACACCCACTACCCCAGCGCAGGCATGGTGCCCATGTGAGGACACTGGGTTTGTGTATCCTCGCCTTTCCCCAGAAAGAGGAGTTCGTTATACCTCCGGATCGTACCAACAGAAGAGAAATACCCTACATATATATATATATATATATATATTTGAATTGATAGTTGTTTTCTGTCTGGTTGTGTGTATAGATTGGTCCACAGTTCTGACCTACAAAAGGTTTTATAGAAGTGTTGTTTTTTTCTGTTTGTTTTCACTGTATTTTATGCCAAGTTGGGGCATATAGGAGTAGTGTATCAGGTTTGTTTTTAAGTCAGTACATACCTAGTCTTGTTGTTTCTGGTTCATTCTGAGGCTGTTGCACGATGGTAAAAAGGACATTTTCAGCTGTAAATACAAACAGAATTGTGTTTTCATGACAACCATGTTGTTTTATTGTTCAGTTTTACACCTATTGTTAAAATATATTTTTTTTATATTGTAGAATATGTAGAACGTCGGCATAGTCAAATTCTGCAGATAATAAAGTAAGTGTATGAGCTATTTTTGTCTTACGTTTGTTTGTTTCAGTAAACGTTGTCCATTTAAAACACGCATGGCGAAACCACCAGGCATTGGTTTCCCTCTGGGTATAATGCTGTCTTTGTCAAGTCTGCATCACAGTGCACTTGTATCAGCTGCACCACAAATGTAAATTTGAGGTGACAAACCCTTTCAACCTGACCACTCAGTTCTATATTTGAAATGAATATTGTTCGTTTAAAACTAAAAAGATCACACAAAAGCACATATAGAAACAGAAACTTTGTACTTCATGCTTCGCTGCCTGAGCACAGGGCTTTAATGCCAGCACTAACTGTGCTGAGTTAAAGTGCACAAAGCACAGATAGAAATACACTAGAACCCTTCAAACAACAGGCATTGTTGCTAGATATTTGTCCATATCAAACCAATGGAGCAAACATCTTTGACTTATTATCGCCATATCATTATATTATACATAGAATATATTGTAAATATACATTTGGCGAATTGGATGAATCCTATGACCGATTCGACCGAGTCTGTTTCTGTAATTTGACATTATGGCATTATAACCGATGATGTGCATGAATACATCAAATATCAAATAAATGTGACTACAATATTTCATGGCAAAAATGGAACTTGACAACAAGTTCCATGTCCAGATGTTCACAGAACGTCCCCACTGAGCTGACACTGCATACTGATATTGCATAAATTATGTTCACTCAAGCGTATACACGAGCATTGAAAAGGATTGTACCTTGAAATCTCCAGCAAAACCTTGACACTAAAACGCCTGTCGAAAATAAATGTGTCCTGAAACCTCTGGATATACTTGGAAGGATAGCCACTCTAACACGTAACATCATGCACAAATGAAAATGAGTTGTGTGCAGCTCATTAAAAAGGTGATGCCCAAGACAAAAAACAGCATAATTGAATCAAGCAAATGAATCAAGAACAGCACTTAAACATTAAGACTCAGAATGGAATATGGTCAATCTAAATAACCCCAGGTGTAATTGTGATCCGTTAACAACCTCTTTATCAAGCCTGGAATAAGTCAGGAATAAGGTGGTTTAATTCTGCCTAGATTGGCACTGAATCGTCAAGGTATGGCAGTATGTCAAGCACACAGTAACTGTAAACGATTAATTGTCAAAAGCTTTGATAATATCTTCAATCTTTCTACGTTCACCAAGACTTGACTAGATAAAACTGAAATATTATACTTCCTCTTTCTAACCACCAATCAACAACAATGATTGCTGGGAGATTAGGACTTCAGATAAGAGAATCTGTGGGCAGAAAAGGGGAAAAGAAAGGAAAGGGTTTGGCTTGGGCTGTAATAGTTTACCAAAGATGAAAAATATGTGGTGCTGGAAAGCAGAACTATGTGTGAGTGCACGTGAACGTGCTCCTCTTTAATGAGCAGGGTTGGGGAGCTCACTTGGGACTGGTGGATGACTGATAGCTTATCACTGAGGCCACAGACCACAAGCCATCCACCTGATGCTCGTATGAGCGCTCACACACTCCCTGGCAGTTACACTGACACTATAGAGAGCCCTCTGCATGAGAGAAGGCAGCACGTCCTTCACCACGCCTACCCCACCACCCTATCCACAGTCTACCACCCTCAGGCTGACTCGGCTTCTCACGCTACTATTCAAAAAGCACCAGATAATCCACCTCTCACCGTACTCCCTAGGGCTTAACACTCCCTTTGTATATGTATGCCTGCACATAGCAATGTTTGTGCAATTGCATTTCAGTGCCAATATAAGCAGAATTAAACCACCTTATTCCTGACTTATTCCTGGCTTGATAAAGAGGTTGTTAACGGATCACAATTACACCTGGGGTTATTTAGATTGACCATATTCCATTCTGAGTCTTAATGTTTAAGTGCTGTTCTTGATTCGTTTGCTTGATTCAATTATGCTGTTTTTTGTCTTGGGCATCACCTTTTTAACGAGCTGCACACAACTCATTTTCATTTGTGCATGATGTTACGTGTTAGAGTGGCTATCCTTCCAAGTATATCCAGAGGTTTTAGGACACATTTATTTTCCACATGCGTTTTAGTGTCAAGGTTTTGCTGGAGCTTTCGAGGTACAATCCTTTTCAATGCTCGTGTATACGCTTGAGTGAAGAGAGATGCTGTCTTTAATTTATGCAATATCAGTATGCAGTGTCAGCTCAGTGGGGACGTTCTGTGAACATCTGGACATGGAACTTGTTGTCAAGTTCCATTTTTGCCATGAAATATTGTAGTCACATTTATTTGATATTTGATGTATTCATGCACATCATCGGTTATAATGCTATAATGTCAAATTACAGAAACAGACTCGGTCGAATCGGTCATAGGATTCATCCAATTCACCAAATGTATATTTACAATATATTCTATGTATAATATAATGATATGGCGATAATAAGTCAAAGATCTTTTTTTTCATCTTAGGACCTCGTCTAGAAGAATGTGTACGCTCTTGGGTGGACGTGGTCTCATTTTGATTCTCAAGAAGTTTCCTTGGAGTTTAGACTTTACACTCGTTTCCTCGGGGTGCTTTATCTGTTGTTACTGCCAGCTCGGCTCTGGGGAAATGGCAACAAATGACAGGGAAAGATTACCAACCACATGCCCGCTTCCAGCTCCCTCGCAATGGCATCCGTTGGTGGCGTCATCTCTCTTCTTTTCTTTTCTTGTTTTTGTTGGAGGGGGTTGCATCCACTGTTTTTCCTTCACGTTGAGGGATGTCACTTTTTAGTTTATGACTATGACTGTTTTTTTGTGACTTGGCCTGTCTTTGTTACTTTGTTTGAGGACTAATTCTCGGCCTAAAGACCGCCTCATGTGAATATCCTCTTTCAATAGATCTAGCTATTCGGTTTTAGTCTGTTTATTAGCTAAATCCCTCGTAGATTATACATTTACCCCCCCCCCCCACACACACACACACACACACACACACACACTTTAAATCCCTTGAATATTATCCTCCTCAACTGCTTCTAGATTGAGATCAGATTGAGATGCTGCTCAGCTGAGGTCATTTTTAGGTGTGTAACAAAGGCTCCCTCCAGAGGCAAAAAAGAAGACTGCAACACTACCACATAAAACAGTCACCTCAGATGTAGTCATGGACACACAGGGCACATGCCCTATCTAATCAATTCTACTGAGTTTTGGCCCTGAACCACAGCAACAACCCTTCTTTACCAGGAGGGTCCTATCTATGATCCATCTTTACCAGGAGGGTCCTAGCTACAGTCCATCTTTACCAGGAGGGCCCCCCTAGCTATGGCCTATCTTTACCAGGTCGGTCCTAATTACAGTCCGTCTTCACCAGGAGGCTCCTAGCTATGGCCCATCTTTACCAGGTCGGTCCTAATTACAGTCCGTCTTCACCAGGAGGCTCCTAGCTATGGCCCATCTTTACCAGGTCGGTCCTAATTACAGTCCGTCTTCACCAGGAGGGTCCTAGCTATGGTCCATCTTTACCAGGAGGGCCACCCCTAGCTATGGTCCATCTTTACCAGGGGGGTCCTAGCTACAGTCCATCTTTACCAGGAGGGCCACCCCTAGCTATGGTCCATCTTTACCAGGAGGGCCCCCCCCTAGTTATGGTCCATCTTTACCAGGAGGGTCCTAGCTACAGTCTGTCTTTACCAGGAAGGTCCTAGCTTCAGTCCATCTTTACCAGGAGGGCCCCCACTAGTTATGATCCATCTTTACCAGGAGGGTCCTAGCTACAGTCTGTCTTTACCAAGAGGGACCTAGCTACAGTCCATCTTTACCAGGAGGGTCCTAGCTATGGTCCATCTTTACCAGGAGGGTCCTAGTTATGGTCCATCTTTACCAGGAGAGTCCTAGCTACGGTCCATCTTTACCAGGAGGGCCACCCCTAGCTATGGTCCATCTTTACCAGGAAAGCCTTATGGTCCACCTTCACCAGTAGGGCCCAAGCTACGGTCCATCTTTACCAGGAGGTTGGTGGAAAGATGGAAATGTTTTAAAATGTGTTTTAACTGTGTTAATATTGTGCCTCAACAATTCTAAAAGGAAAATATCCCTGTGGCTTTTAGATCTGGCTATGCCTGTACCACTCTCTCTCCCTCACTCACTTTAATTCCAATATTTCGTATTGAATTAAGTATAAAAACCTAAATAGATTTGCCTCAATGATTCTTAGATGAACTGACTTGGTTTTAGCTATTTGCCCATGTGATGCAGCTCTTATTGTACATGCTGACTAACTTAAAAAACCTCCTACAATTCCTACTCTGTCCAGTTGTATTTTTTCTAAAAACATTCTTGTGCAGTGCATTATTTTTGGAGTTAGTCCAATTTTGGTTGTATGGTTTGATCGATCTCAGCCTCACTTGTAAGTCGCTTTGGATAAAAGCGTTTTCCAGATGCCATCATGTAAAGGGAGATATCCCACTCACTGCTTATGTGTGGAATTCTTTCCTTCAGCGAAATCTAGACATATGAACATAGAGATGTTTTTGAAAATGAATACACCAAAAACAAAGCATAAACAAAACATAAATATATTTATTTTTTTGAAGCATGCCAAAACTCCTGTACAGCAAAAAAAATAAAATAACTAGGTGTTACAAAATAGAAAAAGTAATATATTCTATAATATCTTGTGTCAGTTTGGAAAGAATTAAAATTGGTCCTTAAGAGAATACACAAAGGCAAAAAATTTAAAACAATGTATGCAAGTCTTTTCCCCGTTTCACTCTTAGCTTATCAGATCCATTTAAAACCTCTCCGGTCTAAATGTGTAACATCCTTTATACAAAACAAAAGGAAAAAGCTTCGCTGTATGTAAGAGGAACACAGCACAGGCTGGGTAAGAAGTATAACAGCTCACAAGCTACATATGGACAAACTGCCATAGCCAATCAAGACTGTCAGTGCGCAAGCAAACTGGGCCTTTGTAAACATTAACCTTTTTTTTTTTATTAATATTATTTAGTGTTGTACAGTATGTGCTGGGAGGGGGGAGTAAACATGATCTGACTCATCCACACTCTAGACATGTTTCTTGCTGATGAAAACACCGAGCATCACCCCTGTCAGCAGCACGGCCGCCACCAGCAGCCATCTTCTCTGACTGTCCTGCGTACGCCTCACTCTGGCCGCTGCATTGCTGCCAAAGACCTCGGCAAAGTGTCTCTGTAATGTAAATAACGCCAGATAAGAGTACAATAATAACTGTGACAACACATACATTAAATACATCAGTACCAGTAAGAAAAAGGCGGTCCTCGGCTAGTGGCTACTCACCCATCCCCCATGGCTCTGGATCCAGGGGTCGACATGTTCGTCCAGGTACCTGGTCATCCAGTCTGCCACGCAAGGCACCATGTGGCTCATCTCCTTCTCCACACACTCCACGCAGAGGGCACCGCCGAAGGCAAACAGGCCCACTATGCGACCCCAGTTGATGCCATCCCGGAACAGCTCGTCCATCACGCTCTCGAAGCTGCCGTACGCCATGGTGGGGGTGATGGGCAGCTGGGACGACAGGTTGCTGAAGGCCAGCGTGTACCGCAACTCAAACTCGTCCACCGATTCTCGAAGGGCCGCCTTCACAGCCTCTATGCCACACGGAGACGGTGATGGCGCCAACTGGCTGTTGCCATTGCTGTCGTTCAAGCCCAAGCCATTATTACTAATCCTGTTGGTCTTGTCCTCGTCGATCTCCTCACCAGCCGCCTCGGGCCTTAAGTGAAGAGGTCGGTAGTTCCTCTGAGACAGTTTATGGCTTAAGAAGAAGAACACCAGTTCTCTGTTACTGATCGACATGCTTGTGCCAACCTAGTCACATCTCATGGTTGGGTGCTTGTGTTCAGGCGGACCGCCAAGCTGAATAGCTCAAAGTGGATCTCTCTCTTGAGGTCGACTGGCCTACTGTCTGTGGCAACCAGTGCTGTTGACCTGCGAAGACATGAACCCATGGAGACTATTATATCCAGCAACCAAGATGTCTCATTAAATCTTGAGCTAATGCTGAAAAAAATTTGCTAATAGGTAAAAGACATACAAGGTATTTGCAGAGATATTAATGGTATTTATTATTTGTATGTAAATAGAATACAATAGTCTGATGTATAATCAGATATGGGACACATTTTTGTTAAATGGCCATCGTTCGTGGTGAAAACTAAAAAACTGGCGATATGTACAATTTCCATGAACTGAGCCTATGATTTCAGTGATAGTTACATAACTATTGATAACATTCATAATTCCCTATCCTGCGCGTATACGCATTGGTCTGCTCTTACCATTTACATACAGTTAGAGTTAAATACCTTGCATGGAAAAATGCTTTGGCAATAAAGTTGACTGTGACTACGGTCTGCAGACAAAGTTGCCAAAGGCATAATGCGTCTCGCCCTGCTGTATTAAAATGACGCCGCCACAAACACACTTGTGACAGCACCCAATGTTTACTTAGTGCATGGCACCAACCCAACGTCATTTTACTAGGAAACCCTATTTCATCACCAGCACTTGATCAGCACATAGGCTCCCCTGTGTATCGATATTAACGCACCTACGTTGCTGCCGTGGCCATATGTTATACGGTGCAACGAAATCAACGTTAGAGGAACATTTCAAAATACGTAAAAGCCTAAATCGGCTGATAACTCCCTCCGCAGCTCCGGTTATTCGTGATTATTGTAGCTAAGGATCATGTCTACATTGAGAAAAACACTGCTATATTGGTTACGTATCGAAAACTATTCAAATACTATAACCATGGCAATATTGGTCCAGTCCAAATCGGATCCATATACTTACAGAGGCGAATTGTTCTCGGTGCAGAGCTAAAGGAGTTTTAGAAGATGTATTTGCGCTACAATCACAACAAATAGATATTTTACAGCTGCAGCCTAGAGGCCTGGACGTTGTGGTGAGATCTGCGCTGGCTATTGGCCCAGTCCTCAAATCTCCTAGGCGGATGTCCCGCCTTCTTCGAACCAAACCAATGGGTGGTTACCCAGAGCAGGAAGTTGGATCACTTTGATAAAACAAAAAGGAAAATCCAAAGTATCAACTACAGTAGTACACGTTAGGGGGTACAACTGTTATTATCCGACATGGGATGGCGATGTCACATAATTTAAATACCCATGCTACAATAAAGAGCTAAGATAAGAGAAAATATATTTTATAACTGTCATTGTAAACACATGTGTAGCCCTAAATCTATGGACAAAGTAAAAAAGAAAGAAATATATCCGTTTGTTTATGAAATAAGCTTATTTATTTAAACGTGTACATAGACAATTAGCATATCCTACATTTTCTATGAGTGAAATGTCAATACAGTTACATTTCACAAATGACAAAAAAATATCAAAGTGGGAAAATTGTTTCATAAATCAGTGAACTAATGAGCAACAGAGACCATATGTATAGTCTAACAAAGTACAATGGCTAAGTTATTTACAATGTCACAAATGATGCCACTTACAGAAGCCATACACTTTTTGCACAATAATATAGCTTGGTTTATCTTTCTCTCAATACTGGTATGAAGGTCAGTATTAGTTGTTACAGTATTTTCATGTACCCTGCCATTAGCCCAAATATCTGAATTAATGTAGCTATTGTAGAGACCTTTGTCCACCATCGTCACACAAATTTAAAGGACTGAATCAAGGCACACTTCAGAGCATGGACACTAACAGAGAGCCACCAAAGTATTTGCTTTCCCATCGTTCAAATTATTTGTCTCCCCTCTGGAAGTCCCATCTGTGGTGCTCTGAAGTTCTTTTGTTAGTATTGTTGCCTCTTGGACCCTGGTCACATCCTCACTAGGAATGTTGTCAACATTCTCCACAACACCCTCCTCAATTTCTGGTTCACTGTCCGAGTCAATGGATATGGTCTCTGTGTATGTACTGAGTTTTAGTGTACAGTTAATCGCCTCGCACTGTTTGTTTTGGTGCATGGATGGGGTGCCAGACTTGAGGCCTCCTGTTCTGCGTGAGGTACCAGCCAGTTTGATTTCCTCAAATGTCAGGTCATGCTTCAGTTCCTTGAGGGCCTGCATGTCGAAGCCGAGCAGCACAGTCGATTTCTTAGACTCACAATCTCTCTCACACACCCGCCGCTTGTTTAAGAAGTGACTGGCAATGTCCGATTTCCAGAGCCATAAACTAGCGGACAGCTTCTCCTCTTCCTTGAGGGATAGGTAAGGGCGCTTGTTGAAGTAGGCTGTGAGAAAGGCCTTACGGGCCTCGTACGTCTTATGTTCATAACTTCTAGGATCCAGCACGAGATCTGCATCGTCCCGGGGCCCGGCTGCGGCAGAGGTCATCTTCGAATCGTTTAGCCTGATCCTCTTGGGGTCAGACGTGGTCTGAGTGGGCAGCCGTCTCTTCAGGAACCCGGCCCCAGAAGAGTTCAGAGTCAGGGCAGACTTCATGCCCTGGCCTGCATGGGACCTGCCTACTGCCCTGCACTGCACAAGATGCAAGGTTATGGTGGAGGCCACCATGTTGCTGGTGTACACCCCAAGGCAGTGAATACACTTGTACGTCATCTTCTTCTCCACCGGATGCATTGTCTGGAGCACTTGGTGTCGCTCCCGCAGATGCTGGGCCAGGGCATGGACGACGGGGCCCTTGAGGATGGTGAAACACAGCGGGCAGAGGGTCTTGCCAACCTCATTCTTGTCACCAAGAGCTGTGGGACTCAGATTTCTAGCATGTGCCTCACCCTTCCTGTCCATCATTTTGGGAACAGTGACTTTAACCAAAGGTGGACTGTTGCTCTGAGCAGACGCAGCAGGATCCTGACCATTGACGGACTCCTTCATGTTAAATGTGATCACAACAAGCTGTATGTTGGACTTGTCCTGTTTGATGGTGAGGTCAAAGGTTAACGGGGACGCAGCAGGAGGCCCAACATAGTCGTCTGGGTGAAGCTGCTTGACATGGTCAATCATCTTCTCAACATTGTGGAAAGCAGAGTGGCACTGAGGGCAGGTCAGCCCATGGATTAACATGTGGTTAAGCAATGTATCACTGGGCAGATATCGATTGCAAAGCAAACACTTGCTGGTGAAGTTGTGGATCTTCATTATGTATTTGGCCATCGCCCAAACTTTCTTTGCTTTATGTGCCTTTTCAAAATGAGCACTATAGAGGTTTTCTGGAAAAAGCTCATTGCATACAGTGCATATCTTCCACTTCTGTGTTTGTGCTGTGTTTACAGCAGAAGATGTGCTTTCAGCCAAGGCGCTACTGCCGGGAATTGAGACACGCCCCGGATGGCCAGAAATGGAAGATTGATTTTTAAGGAGTGAGGGACCCTGCTTTAAGTTGCCACGCATCATGTGGCCTATTTGCTCAGATGTTAAGCTACGGCCCGCGGATGTCACCATGGAGGTCTTCTGTGACATTCCAGGGAAGGCTTGAGACCTGGAAACCATAACATTGGCATGCCCAATCATGCTCGTTACTTGAGAGCCAATGCGCTCGTGGTACTCAACAACATGCTGCACTAATGCCTCGTAGCTTCTTGTGGAAAACTGGCAGCGCTTACATAGGATGTTGTTGCCATTGACAGAATTAGCACCATTTTTGACTGATGACTCAGAAACCATGCCAAGATAGGGAGAGACCACATGCTGAAAATGTTCCCTGTAAATGTGTCGTCTTACAATGTTATACAGAGGGTCCCGGTAAGTGCATTTTTTGCAAAAGTACATTGCTTTCTCAACATTGTCTCCCTGTTTGGCTCTGTCTGGCCATATCTTCTGGACCACCGAAGGGCCATGGATGGTAGTCCCTTGGTTCTGCCGAGTTGAACTGGGTATGTGGAATATTTTGACATGGGTCTCCATCGTTCTCTTGCTCGCAGTGAAGGTGCAGTATGGACAGTTAAGCAAGATGCTGTTCTCAAAATTCTGCCTGTGTACATTGCGAAAGTGGTTCTTGTAGCCTGAGTAGTATTTGGAAGAAAATGGACACTCTGTGCAGCAAAATGGCTTGGATCGATATTCCTGAAAAAGGCAAAAAGCAAACACATAAAATACTTGTATAAAGACAACATAAAAACAAGGTTGTAACTGTAACATACAATTAGAAAGCAGCAATTTCACCTACCTGTGTTTTAGAGTATGATGGGTCCCATGAACAAATCTCAAGGCAAAGAGTTCCCTTGACATATTGCTCATTAGGGCAAAACTCTTTGAAATCCTGCATAGTGAGAAATGGGAATTAAGGCCACAGTTAAGACTTGCATTTGTGTGTGACAACTAGCCATGCAGTATTCAGACTTTTGAACATACCAGTCCAATGTTGAACATTGTCAAATTATTCTCTATGACTGCAAATGGACTATAACTTTTGGATGACTTCATATTTACAGTAATGATTTGAAGTGATATTGCATTACATATTATTTTCCCTATTCATATTCAAATAGAAATGTAGTTTCCGTCCGTTTAATTGATTTAATAAGAACGTCAGGGCTATTTAACTACGTGTTATAAATGCACACTCACCTCCGCTGCCTCTCTACAGTACTCCAGCCCAATGTCACCAAGCGCTTTCTTCACCTGCCTCCTGGCTCTCCGTATCCTGGTGAGGTTGTTCACGGGGAGCTGATACATGTCTGCTGAAAAACGAAAACACAACAACAAAAAACAAGGGATGGTTTGGCTTTGGAAGTACAATCACAAAAACAACAATTACCTAGGTCCTTTTTTTAGAAAAGAAAATGCTTTGTTATGTTGTCATAATGTATACCATATTTTGCAAATGAGTAACTAGCAAGAACATGGGGGGGGGGGGGCGCCCAATGGCAGGTCGCTCTCCTTTTAATGGACAAATGGACGTTTGCTAGGTTAAAGGTTTGTATCGTTAGCGGGGCCCAACGTTTTTAATATCACTGTAGATTTGTTCGCCGATGGATGGGGGCTATGATCTAAAGGGAAAGTAAATGTACCCAAATGCCCGCTTACTCCAATCACAGCACCTGTAATCGGGCCATTTCGCTACCATCGACATGATTTCGGCTAACATTAGATGCTCGGTTCGCTCGTGGCGGCTTGGCTGCGTGCCCCCAAGTTCCCTAGCCCCAGAAACAAGTCCACTAACCCCGCCACGAACCCCGCACTTCACCCCGAAGGACGAAAAGCTTACCTAAGCGTATTCACTGATCCCACCGAGGTTTGAGCTGGGCCAGGCCGGGCGAACTCGGGTGAATAATGATGGTGATGGTCGCACACGAAGCCGGTGCTGTGTGATGCTCTGCTAGCGTGCAAGCTAACAAGCTAGCGATCCCATTTGTTGGACTGTTTGTAGCGAGCTGTGGGGTCGAAGGATGGACAGAGTGCTGCGCCGTGCATCAGAACCACATGACGGGTTTTCTGATAGCGCTCAGTTGTGAACAATGCGAAAGTCGTCTGCGCTCTTGGTATTGTTTTGCTGACTTAGCCGTAGTGGTGAACAAGCAGAGCCGCTAGCCGTATCTATTTCAGCCAAGATACACTCAATCCAAAATGGCGCCGACAAAAAGACGGAAGTCAGAGGATGGAGCCAGGAGGTGGTGGAGTATGAAGTTGCAACCCAACTGATTTAATGTGTATCTTGAAAAGAATAATACATTTAATAATACATTTCACTAAATGCCGCGGTTTTCCATTTTTTTAATTTATTTTTTAGACAAAATACGTTTAACTGTTATAGTTATAATAGGAAGTTGAATAAGCGTGTCAATATGATTGATTGCGTTTTTAATTGAAAAAAGCCTTTTGCTCTCGTAGGCGAGGGTTAAGGTTTACATTTAACGATCTAAATGGTGTATTCAAATGAAATAAATGCACAGCGACAACAAAACATTTAATATTTATTGCAGATTTTCTCATTCCAGGGGCTCCATAACTTCCAACACAACAGTACGTGGTCCTGTCATCACCAGCCGAGAAACAGTCTGATAATCCAGGTGGAGTACACACTGTCCATTCACCTGGCACATAAACTGTCGAATCTTAGAACAACATAGGATTACATAAAAAATGTATACATTAACATAGAAGAGTATTAGAACATATATTGCCTTGATTAATGGCCTACTTAGTGGCATTGGTGTTTATCACATTATAATAATGTAGGCCAACCTTAACTCCTCCTGCTGCTGCTGGACTCCCAGGGTCGACAGCCTGAACATAACAGGGGGCCATGCCTCTGATGACAAAGCCCCAGCCCAATGCATCCCCAATCACCTTGAATGTCACGTGTAGAAAGTCAGTGTGAAAGAACAGCATTGGAATGAGCGGTGATTGCACTGTAAGTAGAAATTGTGTCAAAATGCAGCCTTTTGACATACGACTAGTTTGATTTGTCAAACATGTCTTAACAAGTCTCAGAGAGCTACAAACCGGAAAGTAATTGGTGTCAACAGGATGTAAAGGCTATCTGAGACCAGCTCTGTGACAGTTACTATGAGGCTGATGTAATGATTAGCACAAAACAAGGTCAATTTCTATTACCAAAGTAATTTATTTGCAACTGTCAATGCAATGGTAGTTTATATTTCAGTCAACTCCTTGCTAGCGATGTCATTTCCCTGCTTGTTAACCTTAAAGACAAACAAACGTCTTACCGTCAACACTCTTTTACTGAACGGTGCGCCAGGTGACAATAACTCTTCACAAGTAAAGTTTCTTGTAAGCACTACAAAACCAGTTAGTGACCATTTCATTATCAACATCGAGGTTTGGGAAAATATACGCACAAAATATTGTTCTGAAAAGGAAATATGAGAAGCTCTGAGAAACTTGCCTGATTTTGGGTTATATCTCACCGGCAGGGTTGGGGAGAGATTGGCAAAGGGGGAAAGTCCAGTGGCAAGAAACTGAAGCCCACTCAAGCTCCCTCTGTGTCCGGAAGCCACCTGTTTCCCATCATTACCTGAGTGACAATAAAAACAAAAAACAATTGAATCACATATAATATAATATATATAGGCCTACTTCATAATCTACACAATATACTCCACACATAAAAACGGACTCACCACATGTTTCATCAGTATACAAAATACTACATTTTACCAGAATGGAAACCGTTGCAGTCTTCTTGGTGTGGGATTTTATGCAGGACAAGCGGACTATCGGGCTGAATGTCCTCTAATGTGGGCACAGACAGGCCTTCTTCATTGTCTTGTTCATGTAACAGTTCCGACAGGCGCCGGCGCCGACGGAAGTTGATGCTGAACTGATAGAGTAATCCACTGTCGAAAAAGTTGTGTTTCTTTAACACTGGGAGAGGGAGGGGAGGGTGTGAGAACAAAGGAGAGCCACATGTGAGGCCTCAATGGTATGCTTCAGACAAGCTGTTTCTTTCTGTTCTAAAGGACTCTGCTTGGTATCTGACCCCCAGTGGGTGCACACATTAACACCTGAAAGTTGTTATGGGATAATTGGAGTGGTTAGCTAAAATCACCATGTTGGATTATGCTTTATACCGGTCATGACAAGTCATAACATGTTAACCTATTCAATGATTCTGTAATGGGTGGTTATAACATGTTAACCTATGCAGTGTTTATGTAATGGGCTGGTCATAGCATGTTAACCTATGCAGTGTTCCTGTAATGGGCTGGTTATAACATGTTAACCTATGCAATGTTTCTGTAATGGGCTGGTCATAGCATGTTAACTTATGCAATGTTCCTTTAATGCGCTGGTCATAACATGTTAACTTATGCAATGTTCCTTTAATGCGCTGGTCATAACATGTTAACTTATGCAATGTTCCTGTAATGGGCTGGTCATAACATGTTTACTTATGTAGTGCTCCTGTAATGGGCTGGTCATAACATGTTAACCTATGCAATGTTCCTGTCATGGGCTGGTCATAACATGTTAACTTATGCAGTGTTCCTGTAATGGGCTGGTCATAACATGTTAACTTATGCAGTGTTCCTGTAATGGGATGGTCTTACCATGTTGGATGATGCCATGTTCCTGCAGCGCTCTGCACAGTTCCACTCCCTGTTTCCGGCTTTCTACTTCAGCATTCTGAAGGAGCCAGTCAATCAGCTGGCAGCCAGAAAAGCAACGCTGATATATAACACCGTGCTTCTCTCTCTGCTGCAAGACAGAGTCCTTAGCTACGATAAGGCTGTAGAACCAAACACACACAAATTCCAAGGCTTTCATTAAAGCATGCAAATCACTTTACATTTGGAAAGATACGAGTATTTGGCTATTTCAGAGGACATTTAGCACAATAAGCTAGTATTCTGAACCAATTTTACGACCAATCCATTAAACATTTTCAACACTACATTTCCCCAGAAGTGTGCAGCTTTACTTTCCCTTCAGAATCCACGGGAGAATGTCTTAACGTCAGCATTTTTGCTCTCAAATAAAGTGATTGCTTGGACAAATGAAGCTACTCTTACTGTTCGTACAGTCTTTGTCCCAGCATAAAGACCTTCACTTCTGTATTGAAGGGAAGTGTGCCGTCATCTTTGCGGAAACGGTAGAGTAGCTTTGCATCCTTGAACACAGGCCGCTTGTCACACACTGAGAACATTAGAGACACAATGCCAATGAGCCTTCAAATTGACATCGCTCTACTCCGTTCTATTGCATTACAGTGTTTGCATTTTTTAAAACTCTCCAGCGAGGCTTAAAGGCCATTTCCTATGACGGTAACCTTGAGTGGGAATCACCTGGGTGCTTCCTGCTTACCATGGTGAACAATGTCATGGTCGATAAGATGCTGCATGAAACAGATTGCTGTGGCACGATCCGGTGCCTCCTTGTGTGTCACAAGCCAGTCTGTGAGCTCTTGGGCCACAAAGCAGTTGGGGTACGTGCGCAAATGGTACCTCCGTTCCTTAATGAGCTTGCCATCGTGGAGCCTCAACCTTGGAGTGTAGAGACAGAGGCAAGTTTAACCCTGAATCTGATGGTAAAACCTCAGTCGTCCTCCACAAACCATTTTCAGAGATGCGTAATATGTAAATGCACTAAGTAATGCAATACTTAGTATAGTACACCTTTTTCCTCATCCTCCTGCCCATACCTGAGTTGCTCTCCAGCAATCATCACTTCAGCCTTATGTAGTCGATCCATGGGTTTACTCCTATTACTGCTTACATGATCCATGTCTGCTTGCTAGCATTTCCCTGGCAAGTTGTCTTCTCTTTATGGTCTGTTGTGTTTACCAAATAGTCATTGAAACTCACAGCACCCAAATGTCATGTGGGAGAAAAATGTTGTGTATACAGAGAGGTAGAGCTGAAAGGATCGGGAGGAGCGGTGGCTAAGAGGGGGCAGGAGAGGTGGGGTAGGGAGGTGAATATTGGGACAACATTTTAGCCCATTTGTGTAAGCCCTTTGTTTCATGGTGGGACAGCAGCAGTTAAGGATAATGACCACAGGGTGTCAGTAGTGGTCCGTTATTGCGGAACCACAAAGGAACCCACACGCGTGTTAGTGAATTGTTTTCCACATATTTAAGGAAGTAAAAATTACAGACTACAGCATAAATTAACACTCTTTTCCACATGGGAATTTGACGAAGGTCAAACAACCAAATGTAGCGAACTAAATCATTGTAGGCAGCCTAGGCGTAGTGAACGTAGGCTACGTGGTTGTGGTTAAGGGAGATATGTAGGCTATTATATAAAAACAAGCACATTTGGCTATAGGTTATACATTTGACGTTTTGATTCAGATACATACAACAAAAGCATACAGCAGACAACATCAACCGATAGAAAGATAATATAATATAGGCTTAGCGATGCCAAAAGGTAAAACCACGAACATCGACAAAGGATTATGGCAGTACGTATGGCTTCGACTGGGATTTTAGTCGATATTCTCACCATCACATGTTAAGGGTCTGAAAATACTCTCGCATCAGCTTTTATGCAAATGACCCATGCATGGTCTCATTGGAGAAGAGCTCGGAGGTGTAGGCTACAACACGTGACGTCACGTCAATGCAGCTTTATGAAGAAAGTGCGCTTCACTCGAAAAGGCAGAGGTAGCACGCGCACGATTGTGCTCTTTGAAGGTTTCCGTGGACTAACTTTACCCCCCTCCCAAAGCCCGTCGCTTGCTATACGGATGACCCACTAGTTGGTAAGGTGGAGCCCCGTACGCATGTTTTTTTTATTTGTAGACATATGCGCACGTCCTCTTTTGGGAACTTCATTCTAAAGCATTTCGTGTTTACTGCATTACAGAACTGTGGGTATTCGGAACTCCGGGGGCAAAAAGCAAGCTTGCAATGAATATGTCAGCCGATGCGCATTTGCATTTGGGACTTCAGAAAACCCCAATGGATTTTGTCAGCGAATTCGACTTAGCCGTTAGTTCGATGAAGTTCGGCGTCAAGAAGGAGACAATGCATGGGGTTGATCGTTCATTTATTGGACCCTGCAATCAACTTCAACGACCAGAATCTGCTTCCACCACTCCTGGCAGCACACCTTCCAATTCGGTACCCTCGTCGCCAAACCTCAACCCAAACGAGCAGAGAAACAACCCGGGCGGTGAACAGTTTTGGATGTCTAACAACGGCGGTTACTCTCAGCAAATGTATCCTCAGTCTTTTGGCCTGACACCCGAGGACGCAATGGACGCCCTTATTGGCACCACGGTGCAGGCGAATCCGTCTGCGCCCCACGGCCACCAACCACCCTTCCCCGCTGAATTTGAGGGGTATGGACAAATGAACGAGCACGTCCCGCATTATCCCGGACATCTCCGTCAGCCGGACGCACTCGTGGGCCACGCCGAGATGCAAGGGATCCCCAACACACAGTGCCACTATCCGGGGGAGGACGTCGAGAGCTCGGCCCCCCATTCGCCAGAGTCCCAGGACATGGTCCTCGGTGCGCACCACCTTCACCACAGCAGTCGCCACGACAGACGATCCAACGGCGACATGCAGTTCTCAGATGATCAATTAGTGTCAATGTCTGTCAGGGAGCTGAACAGACACATCCGAGGGATGACCAAAGATGAAGTCATGCGTCTCAAGCAGAAGCGTCGGACCCTGAAAAACAGAGGATATGCGCAGTCGTGCCGCTTCAAACGTGTCCAACAGAAGCACGTCTTGGAGCACGAGAAGACCAGCCTGGCCTCGCAAGTGGAGCAGTTGAAGCACGAACTCAATCGATTGGCCCGTGAGAGGGACGCCTATAAACTCAAATGCGAGAAACTGACTTGTGCGAACGGCTACCATGAAACTGGGTCGACCAGCGACAACCCTTCCTCGCCCGAGTATTTGATGTGAGTGAACTTTTTGCAGACCTGGCCTATTTTCCTAGGCGTCCTGTAAACGGTTAACTAATATGTCTGTACAAAAAATATCGCATTTATGACTTTATCTATAGACCATACGATATAATTATAATAAGGTGGATTGAGTTGCAACTCTGTCATTCAATTAAAAAAGGAATCATGCGTCTACCTGAAGAATCACGAAGCATGCATGCGGGACATGTATGGGACTTTTTATATTCCATATATCATAGCCTACTCTCTTACCTGTATTCTATCTGAATGGAAATACTTGAAATTTATTTCACTTGGAGAATACTCAATTTGTTATTTACGCAGGATATTTTGGCTTCGTTTTTTTTCTTTGATTTCTTTTTGTCTTTAGCATTCATCATTGCTTCAGTTTTGTCAAAATTGTTCACATTAATCTAATCTACTCAATATAATTATCTAGAGATTAAATGTCCATTTTTTTATGACGCTGGTTCTGCTGGACGGATTTGTTCCTGTTCTTTCTATGATACAAAATACATATGCAAGAAGGAAATAATGGATTTACAGCATTGACAAGAATTGTTTTGTATTTAAATTGTTTTTCATCAACTATGGATCAATAAAGCCATTTGACTTTGTAAATCTGTCTCATCATATATCACATGACAGGGTTACTCATTAATACAGGTTGCCATGAATACTTAACTCACACCATGAGTTAATATCATAATTATTATACAACTATTTCAAAATCTGGACAAATATGTTACTCAGAGCAGAAGTGTGTTCCAGAAAGAGCTGTAAAGCAGTATATTTGAGACCGTTATCGTCTCTACGCATAAAATATATAGGCATAAGCAAAACAATATATTTGACAATACATTTGAATATTTCCCCCTCAAAATTTTGAATTGCAAAAATAAAGAACAGTTGTTCATGCCAGTCTTATGGTGAACGACGGCCTGGAACAAAGGCCCGCAATGCCATCTTGAAATGTATAAGTTATTACAAATATGGCAGTATTACTGCATGTTTTTGACTTCATATCCAGTAGGCCTTCATACTGTAAAGTAGGCCTACTTACTATAAATTAGGCCTGCTTACGAAAGGACATCTTCACAAAAAACATGGCGGTCCGCTGTACAGTCTAATGCTGTGTGTTTATTATTTCTCTTCATTTATTTTA
>OMKP01091364.1:0-15527 GCA_900302375.1 Bathygadus melanobranchus | reverse complement strand
GCTAATAGACTCAATAAGCTTATCAGGAAAGTGGGTTCTGTCCTGGGAGTGGAACTTGAGTCTTTGGTGGAGGTCTCTGAGAGAAGGATGCTGAGGAAACTACTCAGTATTATGGACAATGCCTCTCACCCACTCCACGCTACACTGGAGTCATACCAGAGCACCTTCAGCCGTAGACTGAGACTACCGAGGTGCAGCACAGAACGCCACAGGAGGTCTTTTCTACCAGTAGCCATCAAACTATTTAACTCCTCCCCCTTCTGCAGGAAGGACAGTCAAAACATTGGACACTGAGAACTATATCAATATCATGTGCAATAGTAGTTATTTCAACATCATGTGCAATATTTTTCAACATGTGCAATATTTTCAATATCATTGCCAATATTACTTTCAACTGTAGTTAACTTATTATTTTTTTCTACCAAATGTATATTATTATATTGTTTTGTTATTCTTATGTTATTTTTGAGCAACCTCTGGCACAAGAATTTCCTTCGGGATTAATCAATTTCTATCTTATCTTATATTCCTCGTTTAGACAACAGGATGGTTGTGGTTCGTCAGAGCACAGAATGGACACACACACACACCTGTTCAGTCTGGCAGAAGAGCTCCAGAAGTCGGTCGTGTTTCTTACACATCCTGTCTTCCAGACGGTCCATAGGCTCGACCAGCGGGTGTCTCTTCAGGCCTGCGACTCTCTGATGTGGCTCCAGGTGGGTGTGGCAGTAAGAGATAAGACACACTAGACAGGACTTCATGGCCTTCAAGGAGACTGAATGGCCTGGAGGCAGGACAGGAACGGCACTGGAGACCTCAGGCGGACGGCCTGGGGCTGGACAAAGGTGAAGCAGGAAATCTCAGGCGGACGGCCTGGAGGCAGGGCAGAAGCAGAGCAGGAAACTTCCTGTGGACGGCCTGGAGGTAGACCAGAGGGGCAGAGCAGCTCTGGACGATGCAGATGGAGACCCTCGAGAGGACAATCAGACAGACTGAGCCACTCAGGGGGACGTCCAGACAAACGGAGCCTCTCAGGAGGACTGGCAGGAGACCGGCAATGTAGACGAAACTGCTCCGGAGATCGGCGATGTAGACAACACCACTCTGGAACCTCAGAAGGCGGAGTCACCGGGAACACTGGGCCACTGAAAACAAGGAAATCTGACCCACTGGAGAGACGGGAAGCTGGGGAGGAGCAGGGACTCAATGTCAGACAGTAAGGGACAGGGCCCCTCAGGACACAAACCAGACATTTCTGGCAGACTGAGGGCCAGGGCTGCCGACTGATGGCCAGGCTGTGTACTGGCTAGGACTGCCAATGAAAATTCAGGCAGGGTGTCGGCAGGGACAGCCAACAGATTCTCCAATAGTTCAGGTAGGGGATCGGCGGGGACAGCTGACTGGGGTTCTGGCTGCTGAGTAGACCGGGAAACAAGCAGGAGAACCAGAGGTGCCAGGAAAACAGGGGATATCTGCGGCCAAACCGGAACAGGAGACAACTGTGACCCTGCAGGGGTAACAGGAGACTGCTGCGGTCCAGCAGCGGGAACAGGAGACTGCTGCGGTCCAGCAGCGGGGACAAGAGATGGCTGAGACCCAGCAGCAGGAACAGGGACAGTAGACGGCTGCAGCCCAGCAGCGGGAACAAGAGGCTGCTGCGGCCTGGCAGTAGGAACAGGAGACTGCTGTGACCCAGCAGCGGGAGCAGGAGACTGCTGCGGTCCAGCAGCGAGTACAAGAGATGACTGAGACCCAGCAGCAGGAACAGGAACAGGAGACGGCTGCAGCCCAGCAGCGGGAACAGGAGGCTGCTGCGGCCCAGCCGGAACAGGAAGAGGGACAGGAGACGGCTGCAGCCCAGCAGCAGGAACAGGAGGCTGCTGCGACCCAGCAGCAGGAGCAGGAGACTGTTGCAGTCCAGCTGCGGAAACAGAAGACTGCTGTGACCCAACAGCGGAAAGTATTTACCATACTCTTATCCCTTGTACTGGGGTACATGCATGTGCTTTTGGAGGAATATTAACCCACCTGTATGCAAAAACAAAGACGCAACAACGTTAGCGACTGTTCCGCTCGACTGCAGGATTTATTCTGCAGCGCGTGCCTCTAAAAGGTTTTTGGTTCCTCCCAACCTCTATGCACCCTCTATTGACCTGTTTGAGTATAACACTAACATGGTAACAAATAGAGTACAATGAAATAAAAGAAAAATATATAGGGGTGTAATGTTTTACATTTAGAGCATTTGGCAGACACTTATCCAAAGCGACTTACAAAAAAGTAACATTTGTCAAAATATTTGTTTTAACACATTTAACTTATCATTTTAGCAATTAACTGTCTGATATACACCTTTACACAGGCAAATAGTCCAAGGTCCAGTAAAACAAAAGAAAACCAGGAAACAAGAAACTCCAAATGGGAAACCGGAACACGAAAACTAAACACACAACCATAACTTAAGACTACGAACTGACAACGAGTGGCTGGAAAACTGGGGATATACACAAGGATTGATGAGGTGACGATGATCACGTGTAGACAGAAGCCATGTCCACCATACACAGACACAGGAACAGGCAGTGACGCATTGGACATGATTGAACACAAGGGGGCGGACTGAGACCATGACACATGCACGCTTCACATACTTTACTGACAGAAAGTTGCTCATACATGACACGTTGATTTTTGTGAAACGAAAGAAATGCCTATAAAAAGAGGATGACCCCAGCTGTCCGTAGAGGTTCAATATTGGCGAGTTTATTGCCATTACATCGCAGTAACGTTAGCTCAGGTGCCCAAAACGAATGTTTACGTATGTAAACACTGTTTTATGAAAGAAAGTGAACCTGTAACCATGTGACTATCACCCTCGGATCAGGAGTATTATACTAAATTAATTCACTTTCATTCATAAAACAGTGTTTACATACGTAAACATTCGTTTTATTTCATTTCAGTGAACCTGTAACAACAGTATACCACATCAGTCACAAGGAGAGTGAATTGGCACCACCTTCAGGACAAAACTGTACAGAGGAGGTTTCAACCAAATCTTAATAAAACAGAACTTATCAAGTTCAAGCACTTTGTTGACAACTGAAAAAAGGTGTGCAACAAATTACATTTCTCCAGGTTAAAAGGAAAAATATAACAAAACATCCTGGAGCAGAAGCCCATGCTGCCCAAAAGGAACACAGATCACAGGGCCTAGATGTGAAAAATAAAAAGTCAATCTCCTGCTGCGACCCCAAGAACAGATGAGGGTACAGCGGATGAAGCCAGGTTCAGCCGATAAAACCTGGTGAAGGTTGACGAGGATGTCCAGCCAGCTGCACTGCATACATCCTCGATGTATGCAGTGTATGTATCCATCCTGGGCCCCGAAACAGGGCCCAGGAAGTGGCCATCCCCCTTGTAGAGTGTGCCACAAGCCTTGAAAGGGGGATCTGCTCCCGCCTGCACATAAGTCAGGGCGATCAGATCCACCACCCAATGGGCCAGGTGTTGTTTCGAAACAGGCCTGCCCAATGTAGCTCCTCCGTATGACACAAAAAGCTCGTCTGACGACCGAAAGCCTTTAGTGCGGTCCACACCTGAGGGCCCTTACGGGACACAAGTTATGCAGCCTCTTAGCCTCTGCTGAAAGGTGTGGTGGAGGATAGAAAGCCTCCAGTACCAGAGGCCTAGAGACAAAATTCCTCTGCAAGACTTTCGGCTGAAAGCTGGATTTGGCAGAAGGTGGACCATCCTGTCCCCATCCCCAAACCTGAGACAAGCTGCGCTGACAGAGAGAGCACTCAACTCGCTCACTTGCTTAGCTGACGCAATAGCCAAGAGAAAAACTGTTTTCCAACAGAGAAGCCGCAGATCAGTGCTAGACAGTGGCTCAAAAGGTGGCAGACAAAGAGCCCTGAGAACCACCTGGAGGTCCCAGGAGGGTAACAGAGGTTTCTGGGAAGGACGACTTCGCCTCACCCCTCTTAAAAACTGTGCAGCCAGGGGGTGCGCTCCTGGAGACACACCATCACATTTCTCATGCACAGTAGAGATCGCCGCAAGGTAGCCCCTGAGAGTAGACTGCCAGGGCAAAGAGGTGCTGGAGGAAGGACAGAACTACAGAGATGTGACAAGTTAAGGAACCCCGTCACGACACCAGTCACTAAACACCCTCCACTTGCCACTGTACAGCAGCTGAGTTGAGGGGGCACATGAAGCTTGCAAGATGGCCACCACCTCTCTGTCTAGGCCAAGCGATTGCAATTGCTGCCGCACAAGGGCCATATATGAAGCTTCAGGGTCTGGGGCTCTGGGTGCCATAACTTGCCTTGCACCTGGGATAGCATATCCCGACTGACTGGAAGACGCCACGTATGGCCCTGGAGCAACTCGTGGATCCCCGCCATCCATGATCTCTGTGGCCAGTTCGGTGCCACCAAGAGCACCTGGGCACACAATAGCCTCACTCTCCTGAGGAAAAACTGGCAGGAGAGGAAATGGGGGAAAAGCATACAGCCTCAACTGAGGCCATGACAGGCTCAGGGCATCCGTCCCCAATGGACCTGGTGGGCCATGCATCGATGCCCACAGAGGACAGTGTGTGTTCTCCGCAGTGGCGAAGAGGTCTACCTCTGCCTGACCAAAGCAAAGCCCTATCTGGGTCACTATCCGCGGGTGCAACCGCCACTCGCCGGGGTGGGGACCTCCCTGTGACAACAGATCTGCCGCTGTATTCTGGGGCCCCGGAAGACAAAACGGCCTCAAGAACATCCCCTTGGACTGAGCCCACAGGAACAGCCGTCGCACTCTTGCATGCAGGGATGGAGACTTCAACCCACCCTGATGGTTGATGTAAGAAACCACCGCGGTGTCGTCTATTCTGACCATGACCTTTCTCCCCTGCAGAACAGGGAGAAAGTGTCTCAGGGCCAGGCAAACTGCCTCCATCTCGAGGAGGTTTACATGTCTCCCCTGCTGCGCCGGACCCCACTGACACCAAACAAACAGACCTGCCCTCCCAGACTCCACCCCAGCCTGACTGGGAGGCATCGGTTGTTATGGTCACCCTGCAACCCCCCTGGCCCATGGGAATGCCTTCTCTGATGGCCCGTGACCGCCTCCACCATGTGAGGACCCTGAGGCCTGGCGTGGGACAAGGTGAGTGTATTCCACTTGTCTTTGGGCAGGCAGGCCTTCTGGTGGCCAAACCAAAGCTGGAGCAGGCGTGTGTGCAACAGACCCAATGGCACAACCTGAGCAGCTGCAGCAAAGAGGCCCAACATCCTCTGACACTGCCGCACTGTCACAGACTTGTGTGACAAGCAATCCGTAATGCACTCTTTGATCGCCTTTCTTCTCTTTTGGGTCACACCGTGACTGAATCCAGAAGAAGCCCCAGATACTCGAGTGACCTGGTCGGGACCAGGTGGCTCTACTCTGCATTCAGATGTAACCCCAGCGAAACGAGATGTGCCAAGACAGCTTCTGTGTGGCTCCGTGCCAGACTCTCTGACGGAGCACACATAAGCCGTCGTCCAGGTAGTTGAACACCCGAACGCCTCTCCGCCGCAGGGGAATAAGTGCAGCATCCATACACTTTGTGAATATTCGGGGTGACAGGGACAGCCCAAAGGGAAGGACGTTGTACTCTAAGGCTGTGCCCTGAAAGGCAAACCTGAGGAACCGCCTGTGGTCTGGACTGATGGGAATGTGGAAATAGGCATCGTGAAGGTCTACCGTCGTGAACCGAATCGCCTGGCCTTATGGCTTGAAACAAGGCTCCCAACCGGAGCGTCCGAAAAGGAAGCAGCTTGAGATGCCTGTTCAGCTGCCTAAAATCCAGGATTGGGCGAAACCCTCCAGTCCGCTTGGGGACGAGGAAGTAGCCGGAATAGAACTCCTGTCTTACCTCCTCTGGAGACAGAGGTCGTATTGCACCCTTCCTCAGTAAGGCAAAAATCTCGTTGGCCAGAACGGCAGAACGAGATTAGTCCCTTACTTTTGTTTCCAAAACCACTCGAAAGTGAGGGGGGCGGACCCTGAACTGCAGGCGGTACCCAACTCCAGAGTACTGATCACCCATGGACAGGAGGTGCACTGGCACCAAGCACTGAGGTGGGTGCTGGAAAAAGCTGGCGCCAGGGGCTGCGCACTGTCAGGGGCGCTGGCGGGGCTTGGCAGGCCCATAATCAGCACGCTCCCAGGATCGAACCAGCGACCTTCCGGTTGCCAGACAACCGCTCTAACCCCTGAGCTACTGTCGCCCGGGACACGGTACCAGGATGCGGAGGCATATATGGAGGAGCCTGGCGTGGCATATCCAAAAGGTGATGTTGTGTTGCAACCATGCTTTCGATGGTCTTACGCATATCCTCCAACTGCTTCTGCATGAGGTCCATTTCTTATACGAAAAACACACATTCAGCATTTTCCAGCGATGAAAAACCTGCAAATGATGCAGGTTATATTAACACAAGCAGCCCAGTTCAAGGGACATAATTGCTCTTTTCTGTGTCAAAACGATTAAGAGAAAAGAGACAAACCTCAATATTAATTCTGGATCTGAATGTATTAACCACTCCCAAAGCCTAGGTGGCGAGAGCGCACCCAGGCGTGGAGCGCCAACCACAGAAGAAGACGAATGTCCTCTTTCTTTAGTCTACAGTTCTCCACACAGCAGCGGAAAATAACTCTGCTACAGCGGAGTGCTGCAACATGTGAAGGAGGAAAAACGCTCACAACATGCCCACTTCGTCAGTTGTGAGATGACTTTCTGCACGTAACAACACAAAGGGGGTGCCACTCATAAGGCAGCCCTGTTAAAGGCAACCGAAAAACCGTGAGGAATCAGCGAGGAAAATCACTGAACACTAAACACTTACCGACCAGGAGGATAGAAAGAGGGAGTGTGTGGGTGCGCGACATACATATAGTGTGTGGCGGGTGGCGCACGCACCCACAGGTGTGATTAATTTGGTATAATACTCCTGATCCGAGGGTGATAGTCACATGGTTACAGGTTCACTGAAATGAAATAAAACCTGCTCTCCACTACGCAACCTTTAAAGTCGGGGCTGACTTCGGCAGTACACACTACACGACTGGTCTTGATGATCATCTTGCCTTGTCGTCGGGTCGGTGGTCCGCACTAGGTGACTGAGAACATGCAGGGGTACACACATCTATCCGCTTATCCATGCCTTCTGAAAACTCTAAATCTCCCAGTTTGTTCCCCTTTTCTTCCTGTTCACCTCACATCCCATTGGCCATTTTTAACCTTAAACCCCATTGGGCATTCTTGATCTCACTGGCTGTTACTAGCATAATCGGAGAACTGAACAAAAAATAAATGTGCTGTGCTTCTAGGTTAAACAATGAAGTACTTTTAGGTTTTAAATTGTATGAAGCAAAACATATATAAAATATATCAAAAGTCTGTTTCAATAAGTATAAAGATCAAAATAAACAAAGTTTAAAGGTTAAAAATGTACCGAGTTGTAAAGTCTGAAGTAGTTGAAGCCTAATTGTAAATATTTACTATAAATATTGAATCTTCCATTAGAAATATTACATTTTTAAAAGTTGAATATTTGAAAAGTATATATTTTAATTTAAAAAGTAATAGCATGCGATTCCAAGCCAAGATGAACAGTTTACATTTTGAATGGAGTCTCCTAATTACAATATGTACATCCTGCACAACCAAACTTCTGTCTCAACCATCACATTCTAATTTCTGTTTGTGCTCAAGAGTCAGTGCTACTACAATAGTGCTACAATAAGAAAAAGACATGCAGCTGTTCCTGAACAATTCTTATGAAACATTCTGAGATTGAGACTGAATGTACCCACCCACAAGATATTAATTCAAATGAAAAGTAACATGAATTAATTCATGAGATTAATTACAGTTAGAAGATAGACATTTGTCTATCTACCTCACAACCAAGTGTCTTTGAATCCACCATTTTCTGAATCCGTCATGAGAAAACCAACCCAAACTTGCATGAGGTTGAGTTTCAACTTGACTAGTAGACCAAAATTAGCACATAATAAACAGGCAGGATCCGCTCTCACTGGTCAATGTTTATGATTTATGACAAGGGATGGGTACATTTTTAACAATACTACTACTCTTATCAATACTGCTTTACGATAATAATATTCTTCTTATTAAAATTAAGAACTTCAAAATTAAGAAGTTAAGTGGGACGTGTTTCCAATCAGAGCACTCATGAAACTCACAAGACATCCCTCAGTCCAAGAGGGCTTCACGTCAACGTTTCAGTTGAGGTAACGGGAACCATCATCAAAATGGCCTGGCCAAACATCGGATGACCGAATTATCCCTTGGTAGTTTTGTAGTCGGATATTAGAACATTATTAGAATACTTCGGTAGCACTTTGATTTGTAGTCCAGTGTGAGAATTGGCAAGACTGACTTTAGTTTTCCATGGTGGCACTCCCACTAGAAATAGGAGGTTGCGGCAAGCCGGCAAGTGGGGCTAATATTTAACGGATTTAGCAGCTATTTCAATGTTTATACGAGGCCAAAATATACCAAAAATATCTAACTACTAAGATTTCATAAATATGAATACAACAGTTAGCTATGTTTTTTATTTTTATTTTGGACATCATCCACAATTGCGCTTGTGTGATTCCTCTTCGAGTGAACAGCACTAGTCCTGCAATCCCGTCAAGACTTGTTCAAACAATGTTCAAACCACCTATTTGACACCGCCATCGGTGTATGAATGGGTGAATGCGAGGCAATGTAAAGCGCTTTGGATAAAAGCGCTATATAAATAAGCCATTTACCTATTTGCTTTGTGATGATTGGAAGTTGACCTACGCTCATACTATGAAAGCTGTGTCTTCAGAAATGTTTAGGCTACATTGAATGTGTATATGTGTAGTTTTGCTTTTTGTGTTACACTGTAACACTGTCAAAATGAAAAGGAAAAACAATCAATTGTTAAAAGTGTGTTCCTGCAGCAGTGGTCTTTTTTCTATTCGGTCAGAAAACCTAATGATTATCCGAAGCTTGAAATTATGTATTCGGGCCAGCCCTAATGCCACCCATTATAGTAAACATAGAACAAGACCTAAAATCGAATCTTCTGACGTGTGTTGTTCTTTCTACTACGTCTGAGAGAGGGGCATGTTTAATACCAGGTTTTGGTACCCATCCCTATTTATGACATGCACACATACAAACACACACACACATATTGTCCTTTGCAAAGCTTTTTAAAAAATGCACATACACACATGCCCACAACAAAATGCTGTACCTGTCTCCGAAAGTAATCTGGGCCCTTGTTGAGGATGCGGAGGGGCACTGCAGAGCTGAAGGGTGTAGCCGGGCTGGGGGCCTTGCTATCTGCCAGGGCTGGAGCCAGCGTCTCCGTCTGCATGGCGACAAGGTGGCCGGGGGGAGCGGCCGTGGTTGCAGCAGGTGTGGGGGGGGGCGACAGAGGGTGGGGGTACCAGGGGACCCCCAAAACATGAAGATACAAGGCGGGGAGGAGTTGGGGGAGGGGAACAGTGACGTGGGGCGATGGAGGGTGTCTAGAAGTAACAGAACTCTGCTGGCCTCTGCATGGTTGTGCTACAATCTGGGAGTTCCCGTTCCTGTTGCCTAAATTTGGTTTGAGGCCTGTGTGTCAGGTCGGCTGTAGCTGTATAATAAACTTAAATTTTGATATAAGAAACGCTTGGCAACAATAGCTCAACATCTACATGTTTTATGTTTTTAGTTTCCGCAAGCGCAACAGAAAGAGAGGGGAGCATGCATGAGTAGTAACATATAGAGAGAGGAAGGCTTGGAGGGAGGGTAGAGCACAGGGACGTGACGAAAGACTGATGATTGTGCTTCAACTGTTAAGTCACCGCCATCCCCTCAATTGGCCAAACAACCTAAAAGCAAACAAAGCAAATGTTCAGCCAATGTAAATGTAAATGTGGATGTGACATCACACAATTAGCAACAATGAGGAACAGCTTGAAGAGAGCATCCACACAAAAACACACTCTCCCTCAGGCTTGTAAAACTGCCACCCCCAAAGAGTGCTACATTCAAATACCTCAGCTGGCCGGCTGGTACCACCATCGCTAAGAGCAAGCAAAGGTCACAACTCTTCTCTGTTTTGGTGCCACAGTGGTGGAACAAGCTCCCGGGCGATGTCAGAACAGCAGAGGCACTCACCGGCTTCCGCAAGACTCACTTGTCAGTCTCTGCATAGCTTCCCCCCTCTGACCCTCCAGCCTACATCGTCTGGCGGCTGCTGGATGTGCGTTGCCGAGTGAGAGGATATCAGTATTTGGTGGATTGGGAGGGATACGGTCCAGAGGAGCATTGTTTGATCTCCAGCTCATTTTGGATGCCTCCCTCATCCAGGACTTCCATCGGGAGAATCCGGACAAGCCTGGTGGCTTGCCAGGAGACTTTGAGTATGGGGTACTGTCACAGCCGCGCCCCTGTCTCTCTGTGAGTGTGTGTTCCAGTTCTGCTGCTTACCAGGATTCTACACACCTGCCTGTAATCAGCTCATCACCTCCTCAGCCAACACACCAGTTATCCATCAGCTCATGACCCCTTCAGTGTATCAACCCTGTCACATCGTTGTCTTCATTCCGTGGTCATTGTATTCCAGATAATCTTAGTAGATTCCAATAAATTGTTTCTCTTTGTTAAACTCTTTGTTTCTCCCTGGTCTATCCTCATTTCCTCCCAGCGACTCAGTGTTCCTTGTGTGTCTGATATCCTGCTTGTTGCCGAACCACCTCCTGTCTGACTATCCTGCCTGTTGCCGAACCACTGCCTGTTTTCCTGACCTGCCGTTGTAGAAATAAACCCATACACTTTATTTCATCTCCAGTGTCTGCATTTGAGTTTGATCTGTTCCACTCCTGACATTTAAAGAATACTAGCCAGTCAAGCTCACTAAAATGAAGACAAACACATACAAACAAGCTAAAGAGTGTATCTTACCTGTTTTGGGCCACAACTATAAGTTAACACAATCTTCTCCACTTAGCCTAGTTCTGGGCTAGTTCTGCTTTTGGGCGAGCTGTGGCAGTGTTCCACGCATTTTCATTGACTGTTAAATCGGGACACCTCCCCTTTTTCCTCCAGGTGCTGCAGGTTGTCAGTAGTTGGTGTAACACCTGTTGAATAAGACCAAACGAAACATTTGAAAGATTCAAAAAGACATTTTATTTTAAGAAACAACAAACACTTTTGCTGGGAAAGATACCGTTCTATACAACGCACACGTGTGACAGATAAGGTCTTTCTCAGTTCATATGCTGGCACAGAAGAAAGAGGCATATGTTTTCATAAAAATCCTACCTAATATACCTAGTTATGTCCTTTAGCTGCCTACTGTGGAGAGAAAATGAGCTAAATAGTGGTGGGTCTTGCGATGTATGGGGCCTGGGGGTGTTAGATGATGTTTTTTACCCTATCAATGACGCCAGTCCAGCTCCTCTAATCTTAATCAAAACACACACACACAGGTCAAGATAATGTATGATGCTTTTAGTACAGAATTAATTTGAAGTGCAATACTAATAGATAAGTCTAAGAGAACTAAATTAAATTCACCATATGACTCACAATACATCAAAAAACTATGGAAAGTTCCAATGTATTTTTTCATATTGTATAAGACACATCCAGTATCACCTGTTTTACAACTTTCTATATGTACAAAATAGTCAAGGAGACACTCCTCCTTGACTCCTACACAGGAGAAAATGTCTTCAGTGTGGAATTTGTTTCAAGGTGTTTGTTATTCAAAGTCTAAAAGAATGCTAACTTGAGTCAACTAGTGCAGTATTAGTATCTAGTAATGGGGGTACATGTACCCCTAGGGGTACTTTGAAGGATTTGCAGGGGGTACTTGGACATAGGGGTGGGCGGTATAACGGTTGAACCGGTATACCGGTAGAAATCCTTGCCACGGTAGAAATTTGACTTTACCGGATGTACCGGTAGAATGCTTTTTAGGCTCTTTGAATGTAAACATGCTTTTTCACATTTACGTGAAATAAACTAGTTTGTGGAAAAAGACAAAGCCAAAAAATTATTGGCTAGTAAAAAAACATGTGAGTGGTGCAACGTAAACTTGGATGTAAACAAGCGCGAGCGTGATGTGGGAGCTCCCGTTCCCAATGCAAACAAAGAAGAAGAAGAATTAGTTCGAACGAAAGGTGCTTCGTCCATCATCTGGACGTGGTTTGGGTTTAAAAAGTCAGACCTTGAGCAGAAAACTATTATCTGCGAGCAATGTCGAGCGAGAGTTTTTGCCAGGGGTGGTAACACGAGCAATCTGTTTTACCACCTCAAAACAAAACATGTCCCTTTAGTATGAGGAGAGTACTCAAGTGGTGCTAAACGAAAAACCACAACACAGACATCGCTAGCGGAGGCATTTTCCAGTGGCTATCCGTATGACAAGAAAGCAAGCAGTGGAAGGACATTACAAATCCCATAACGGAGTACCTATGTAAGGACATGTTGCCTATACAAACAGTTGCGCAAACGGGGTTTAAGGCATTGATCAAAACACTGGATTCGAGGTATGTGATGCCAGGTCGAACCGCTATAACCATGTTATACAGCAAGTACCGTGAGACAGTGGAGGAAAAACTTCGGAACGTGATACACTTTGTTACTACGACCTGTTGTCGAGCCGCACATCGGAGCCAGAACCTATTTTGGAAAAAAAGCTTGCATATAAGGTGCTATTTATATTTAATACAGAGCAGTTTTGCACAATAAAACATTCATAAACACTTAAGATCAATGTAAATTTTATAGGCTACAGATTACACAATACTAATGGAAGAGCCCAGTAGAAACATCATAGTTTATAAAAAGTTACCATCCCAGAGTACATGCATACTTGAGATTTGGAATATGGATTCTAATATAGTATAGTATATATTTGGATTTGATTATAGTTTTTTGGCATTTCTTGCATTCCTAATGATAACTACCAACAACCGTTGTATAGTGCAATACTAAACAGCGCTAAGGGGGCGCTGCTTTTAAATGCCATCAACTCGAGACAAGCATCAGTTTGTCACACCTTCAAGTGGGTAGCCCTGTTGTTAGGGATGGCACAATACCACTTTTTTGGTTTCCGATCTGATGCCAATACTGGAATCTTAAGTATCTGCTGATACCAATACCAATCCCATATACAAATGTTTTTTTTCTTTCATTAAAAAGCTGAATATTAGGCTAGCCCATTTACTTAACTTTTGGAAATATTAATAAATCGATACATACGTGACTGAATTGTATGCCATGTAACAATATACAATATGAATATACACTACATTCAGATCACCACTACATAACATAATGACAATGACAATCACTACACACATCCCCCTTCAACACTGATCCCCCTCCTCCACCAGATGACCTAACATTTTTTGAAAATTTAACCTACATATTTATCTATTTGTATTCATTTATTTCCTTCTCTCTTTTTCTCTAACTATGCTGTTGTGGCAGCCATTCCCCTTTGGTGATGAATAAAGTATTTACCTACTATCTAGTGGGAGATTACATAGACCGCATGTGTGAGATATGCTGAACACTGAGCAGCATTCAGGCAGCATTTCAGCACAGATTCCCATGGAGATCAATTCATGCTGTAATGTACAGTAATATGTCGCTCCCTTTAAGACGCCTATGTGTAACCATGGTGACGGCAATGCCGGTAGAGGCAAAAGGTGGAAGTTACTGTATGTTGGCGCGGGGGTTGCAGTGTGTGTGTGTAAATAAACTGCCACGAAGGTGCAGCCAAAAAGAGACAAGTGTCCTGGTGTTGTTAATTAATTACGCTTTCAAAACGCCCGGGCATTCACATCTCACCACTGTGTTAATATTATAACACAATCTGCTAATATTGGCTAAAATCTGTAATATTGGTGGAAATGTTCCAGGTCTAACAGGCTATTAGTAAGCCTGGATCTTTGTTTGTTAAGTAGTAGGTTTCACTGATCTACTACTGTCATTGTTTAGAACAGCGGTTCCCAACCCCCGGTTACTACCGGGCCTTGAAATACTTCCGGAATAATGGTCTTTTTTTCCCGGTTTTTTAAAGTGTTTAATTTTCAAAACCTAGGCTATCGCAGTCATGTTATTTAATGCAAAACATAAAAAATAAAGATAGATAAAAAATGTTTAATTTTTTTCGCGGAAGCCTTGCGATCGCTTGGCGGGACATTGGTTCATGGTGCACACGGTGTGAGCGGGGGACGTGAAGTGATAGTCGGGTTACTAAAAGGCGGCTAGCAAGAGTGAGTTCCACTCTCCGACAATACAGTTGCCAGGAGGATTGACGACATGGCCGAGGATGCTGAGGGCAGCTGTTGGGTGGATGTATATATACGTACATAAAGCATCTCTATGGTACGCAATTCAAGTAGACGATTCGACTGACGTGGAAAATAAGGCAATCATCTTTATGTGCGGTACGTGCATCAAGATGAGGTGCAGGAAGATTTGCTCTGTTGTCTTTTACTTCCAACCACAAGCATCGGCTTTAAAATATTCCAAGTATTGAACGAATACGTTGCAGGGCGACTGGATTGGACGTTCTGTGGCCGTCTGCACTGACAGGGCTGCCGCGATGACCGGCCGGTTGTCAGGGTTCCATTTTTGGTCTTAGATTTATAAAGCTTGATCTCGAATTCTATACTTTTAGAAATTATTGGCTGAAATCACTGTGAGTTGCTATTGTAATTTTGTAATGTTCTAAAACTGTCTGACTGTTGAAATGGGCTCTTATTTTCATACATTTTGACACCTGCTGGTGAGTGAGTGTTGTGCGAGTTGCTTTTGAAGTAGGCCTAATTGTAGAGAAAAGGGGAACATTTTGTTGAATTGGTCTGACAGTTGAAATAGGTTGGTATATTCATACAATTAGCTTTTGTTGCCACCGAGTGCATAATATGCAACTAAAACCAGTGTAAATTAAGCACTGTGTAAAACAGTAACATCCGATGTTTAAAAATGTATTGTTGCCACGATGCATTAAAATTGATAACCGGTCCCTGGAATTTTTTTTGTACGAATATGCCGGTCCTTGGCACAAAAAAGGTTGGGAACCCCTGGTTTAGAAGACCTAGCACAGCTAGAGTAGGAAAAATTACAAATACAAATTTCCATTGGCAAACCAATGGTCAAGTCTCCACCATTAGAGGCCACAAACATACCCGAGGATTATCCACCAAGGTTACATCCCATATCTATTTTAGCAATTGTGTGATCAAACTAAATATTAATTGCCATGTAAGAGTCTGAGTACAATCAACTGAGACCAAATTTGTTATATATAATCAGACACTATATGGCCAAAAGTCAGTGGACACCCCTTCTAATTATTTCAGTTCAGAGCTCAGGTGTTTCAGCAACACCCAATGCTAACAGGTGCATAAAATCCAGCAAATTTCCATGAACTCTCCACAGACAAACATTTAGAATTCAGAATGGG
>OMKP01091359.1:0-10680 GCA_900302375.1 Bathygadus melanobranchus | reverse complement strand
TATTTAATGACTTGTATCCACATAGTCAAGTCAAGTCAATTTTATTTGTATAGCCCTTAATCACAGTTACAGTCTCAAAGGGCTTTACAGGCCATACATTTATGACAGGCCGTATATTTATGACACCCCCTAGCCCTAGCCCCCCAGAGGGCAAGAAAAAACTCCCTTAATTAACAAGGAAGAAATCTTGAGAAGGAACACAGAGTGGGGATCCCTCCTTCCAGGGACGGTTCGGAGTGCAATGAGTGTCATAATGGATAGACAGAACAGTAAACAGACATTGTACATTGTACATATACTAATATGAAATGAATAATGACTATGGTGATGAGGTGCTGGCTGGTGAGCAGCTGGTAGCCATTAGGTGGGATGGCCAGGTATCCAGTCCTGATCACAGCAACACACTAAAAACAGAGAGCATCATGGTTAGAAGGAGCATGGTGAACAGGGAACACAAAGGGGGTCTCTAAGCTAGAACCTATCGGCAGCAAGGATAGTACTGACAACAGGTTGACTTAGCTGTAATGATTATTATAATCATTATCATTCATGGAGCAATGACAAAATATGTCACTGTGCTGAAATATGAAACTGTAAGCTGCTCCAGGCAAGCCTTGTTCATGATCATTACGCCTCCAGTTTGGTTACAAAGAAACTCTGACAATTCTGACAATGAACATTTTTGTTATTAATAAAAAACGGCAGATAAGAACATATTGAACCGCAACATTGAATCAACTGTATTTAAAAGGTAATAACGTGGTGACTTCCCCACTGAGGTGCTTTGTGATGAAATCCCAAACCTTGCTTTTTTTTGCTACTACATCTTGATTATGAATGAACCAAACAACTGCATTATACTCTGCATAATGTATGTTACTAACTGTGTACATTATGTTTCAATAATAATCGTCATATAGCCAACCTTGCTAATATGCCGTTGCTGTGTGATGTCTTGTCTAATAACTAAAGCTTCTGCATAAGCGTTGGTCATCAAGTGAAGAAATGAACAAATGTAAGGAATATGGTGTTTGTCAAAGTATTTTTTAGAAGACGTGAAGTCACACGGCTCACTTTGTTTTACAGAAAGACATTTAAAAAGAGGAGGGGGCGTCAAACAGGAGCGCCGACATGTTGCCGGCTTGACAAACGCCATGTTCAGTTTTGCATGTTAATTTGCGTATCAGCTTATCAATGACTGATTGCACCATTTTAAGTAGGGTTATTGACACATATCTGTATCAAACTATACTGTATCAAATATAGCAAATTGTTTGCGCATATACAGCTAGTTTAATTTAAAGGAAAAAGAACCTCTATTTGATGCCAAGGTCCATCCTCCTGAGACAGGCGACACTGTAGGCTATATGGCCGCTGCGCTGCCCAGTGACGGAAGCAACTAAAATAAAACGACTTATCTTCCATTCTGACTGCCCCACAGACCCGTGACCATAGGCTGCTTTATGCTCCGCTATAGGTTATACTATTAGATAGGGGTGACCTCTTCAATAGAAAGACGTCTTTAGTCTTCTTTAATAGTCAAGGTCAGGTCAGGAAAATTGTGGCAGTTAGCCATTCCATTGGAAGGTTGGGGTTGCCAAGTGATACTGCAGCATTGCATTGCTTCTACAAGGAAAGGCTTATACCGTACGACATAGGCTATGATGTCAGTGCAGTCTACCTTCAGCGATATATTGTTGTCTCCCTCTTTCGACAAATGTCTTACTTTTTCGTAAGTCGCTTTGGATAAAAGCGTCTGCCAAATGCTCTAAATGTAAATGTAATATCACTCGTGTGTGTGTGTACACACGAGTGAGTATGTGTACGAACATCTTGTGGAAGCAAAGCAAACTGCTCTGCCTCCTCCTCTGCAAAGCCAACTCAACTCACACAGCAGAGGTAAACATTGACAACAGGAGCAGTCTTGCTGGTGAAATTAGTTTGACACTTAGTAGACAGGCATGGCATAGCTGTTGAAACAGCTATGTTCTAGATGCTAAATGACTAGGGATGGGGATCGAGACCCGTTTCTGTAAGGACCCGGTTCTAAATTTCTTAAAACCCATCAATAAGGTCTGAGCGTATCGTTACTGCTGTTGAGACTAGCGGTTCCTATAACTTAACGCTATGTCTCAAGAGAGGAGTAATCACAAACATACATTGATAGTGCTTATATATTGTTACTATTCTCATAGTTACATGTTATGTTGAAGGGGCCTGTGTATCCCACTGTTTATTGAAGGCTAGGCTCATTTAATTCTGTTCAAAAAGTCACACTCACAGTTAAGCAGTACCAGTTCTGTTAAGAACTTATTGTTGTCTCATCTTTCCGCCAGTAGTGTTATCAATAAAGACTTGCATCGTTAAGCAACGAAATAGTATCTACTGTATATCAAGAAAAATGAACGCCAAACCCCGTTAACCCTAAATAACACTGTGGCAGATAAGACTGCCACACGCCACATAAGTGGCTTTCTTTAGGGTTCTCAAGACAGCATGACACAGGAAGGTGGTGAAGAATCCGGCTTATTGTAAAGTTTGCATATGAATGACAGAGCAGGTGGTAACTGCTAGCATGCTAGTGCTCTCTTGAGTGTGTGTGTGGTGGTGGCTGGTTTAACCTGTGGGCCTTGATTAGACAATGGCCCACAGGTGTGCAGCCTCACCCAGCCAAACCAATTAGTCTGACTCTGGCTAGGTGAGACTGCTTAAACCAGCCACCAACCACACACATGCCACAAACACATTTCCAAGCACCTATGCGATGATCCGCATCGCTACTCAGAGACCGTACACGCACCTTTTGCCGGTCGATGACCTACAGGTATGCAAAGACATGCGTCGCCCTTCTCTGCAGGGCAAGTAATCGCTGATTGGTCGAGCAGGGAGCATGAGTAGTGTTTACGGCTGGCCCGAATACATAATATCAAGCTTCGGATGTTCAATTACTTCAGGGGGAAAAACATAAATTCACAGTGCATGTCTTTCCAAATCTACAAATCTAATGAAGGATTATTTGAAGCCCTAGTAATGTTTTAGCAGTAATGTTTAGACAGTCAGACATGAGATGAAATGCACCCGTCAAAATCGAGACCCTGTATTTTCAGTTAGTTGCAGTACACCAACCGCTTTTCAGCAGTACATTTGAATGATTTTGCAACCTTTTTTTTATCACATTTACTTTTTCAACGTTAGTATTTCAGTTGAGCCGACTTTTCCGGATCCCGTTTCCGGATTTGCTCGTGGGTTCATAGCGGTGTACACCCCTTGTGTACACGTTAACGTGATGTGGATTTATAAATGCAGGTAGCTCTGCATGGTGACTCTTGAGTCCTGACGCAGATCTTGACAAACGTGCGGTCCGTAGAAGTGTGAATTCAGCTCAAGTCAGTTAAAGCTGGGCTGCTGACACCACATTGACACATACACAGCATTGACATCCAATTTTTTTTGTGTCAAATGTCTTGAGCCCTCAGCACTCAATCCTCGGAAACAAAATGCATGTATCTAATATGACGTGATCACTACACGAAGGTGCAAAAACGAATTGCACCTGTACCGCACTGACCCTGACCTCGGCCGGTCCAGGTCCATGAATATCAAATGTAAAGGAGCCGTGCTGTAAGCAAAAAATATCACAATTGCTGATGTTATGAATAAATACAGTTTTCCTTCATTCTTTGTAGACCGCCTTCTTTCGCCAACATGGGTGCACCACAAATGACACCAATGCCAAGTACAACAGTCGGGCCGCCCTGATGTACCGGGAGAAGATTCGACAGCAAGCCAATTCTGCATTGGCCAAATATGGAACAGATGTATGTCTTTTGTTGTTTTTTTTTAAACCTATTATCCCCAATGACTTTATTGGTCAATTAGTTCGGTGTCCCTGAGAGCTGGACGCGCTGCAGCATAAGAGAACGCACGCAAGTAGACAAAACACCAGCAAATTAAGAAAGCATCTTCATCACTTTCACAACGCATGTGCAGCATTTAGAAAGCATGCTGCAAATTCAGAGAGCACATTACAGGGAGGCCCCGCATTCACCAACCACAACGGAAAGACACTTTAGCGGTGAACACGTCTGGTGTTGTTGCCTATCCGTCAGTAATGTTGTGTTTCTTTTTACAGTAGTGTTTTTGGTTTCTTTTCTTTTATGTAACTGCAGGGCCTTTCTGTAATGTGTTGAGTTTTCTAAATGCTGCGTGTGTGTTGTCAAAGCGATGAAGACGTTTTCTTAATTTGCTTGTGTTTTGTCTCTTTGCACGTGCTTTCTTTGCAGCGCATTGAGCTCCCAGGGCCACCGTAAATGAGTCTTATTTATGTGGTTAAACGGGTGGCACAACAGACGAGCCACAGCGTGCTGTATCACGTATTATGCAAGACGACACGTTGGAGGAGTAGATATTAGATTGCTAATATGATGAACCAAATGATTTACCAAATGATGTGGGCAGCAGTAGCTCAGGAGGTAGAGCAGTTGTCTGGCAACCGGGAGGTTGCTGGTTCGATCCCCGGCTCCCCCTGGCTAAAGTGTTGAAGTGTCCCCGAGCAAGACGCCTAACCCTAACTGCTCCCGACGAGCTGGCTGTTGCCTTGCGTGACACTGCTGTCGGTCTATGAATGGGTGAATGTGAGGCAACGTCAAGCGCTTTGTATGAAAGCGCTGCATGAATGCAAATGGTTTATGATTTATTGTTATTATAGTAGTGTCATTGTTCTCATCACATCATGTAAATTCCTTTGACGGTACCGTACTGACTGGAAATCCTCTGAAGTGGCCAGACAGCATTCCTCTTCACAGAGAATTACTGGCATCGGATTAGGGTTGGGTTCCATTGAACACGGTTACGGATATTTCAAGTGTTTAAAAAGGTGAAGGTGAAACACACAAATGTGTGTCATCGAGTGATTTAATAGCCCGTTTTAAAATGTGCATTGTAATGGTAATTGGCTGCACTCTCAATCTCCACTGTCCTGTTCCCCAGTTGTGGATAGACACTCCTGCAGCAGCGGCTACAGCTGTCGCCCCGGAGAAAAAGACAGCAGACTTCTTTGCGGAGCATACGCAGGTTTGTTAGCGTTAGCATCCAACATAATGTGTGCGCATTATGTAAGGAATAAACCATGACGGGGTCTCTCGTTATTGGAGCATAATGTACGACAGCGGTGGTGATACGGCCGAGGTTGTTTATCCGAGTACATTATTTTCCATTATAACACAGGTAGTTCCGACCGGGCAGCCTGCATTGTCAACTAGACGGTCGAGAGGCCATTTTGAGTGGCTCACAGAGCATATGCCAAACCTTCATCTTTTGAAAGAAGCCCGTGAATTAACTAATGTTTCAATGATAATTAATGTCTTCATCTTTAGAAAGAAGCCCATGAATTAACTAATGTTTCAATGATAATGAATGTCTTCATCTTTAGAAAGAAGCCCTTGAATTAACACATTTTTCCATGTTAATTCATGTTTCAATGGCTTACTATTTCATTGAGTTTAGCCCCAATTGTTGCAGATTTTTGCTCAATGTTTTTAACAGTACATGAAGGCATTGTTGATCACTGCAATATTGGTAAATACATTTTAATTGTTTGGGTCATGACTTAATGACACGTGGGTCCTGAGGCTAGACCAGTTCTGAACCACTGAACTAGACCGTTTGAACGTGATCAAATGAGCATGAGGGCACACCTAGCTGTGCTCAAATGAGAATTCTCATCACTACGATATTACCCATTGATTGGACCCATGACGCAGCGCTACTAGCTTAAAAATGCATGCGACATTCGCGGATGTTTTCGCATTTATACAGCCCCTTTCACACATGTAGTCTCTCCCGTAATGTTCCAGAACATTTAGGGGATTCCTTAACATTAACGGTCAAATAAAGCTATCGATCAGATGTTTCCTTGACAATGCTAAATATATGCTCAAAAAATGCTTAAAGCGCTGCAGAAGAATATTTTACTTTCAGGTGATTAGGTTGATTAAAAAAAACAACCCAATTATGTTAAAAATGAAATCAGACCATGCAAGATTCTAGTACCCTTAAGGGCAATGCCTGGGATTCGTTACAGTGTTTATTGCTGAGTTGTTAAGGTTTGTAATTTGATTTAAATGTAATGGGTGTACGAAATCAGATGTATTTTTTTGTTTAGATTTTTTTTTTGATGTATTAATTGACAAATTTTGCGATTAGCTAATGCGGAGACCAAAATCGGGATTTCGATTTAATATGCAATTAATTGTGCAGCCCTAGGGTGTACTCCTTGATATAAAGTCTAAACTAAGAATAAAAGACTTGTTAAAACTCTTTCTTGCAATTTAATCTTTCTCCATTTTCTTTTTTGGTTCTTGTCTTTAGGCTACAAATGACTGGTGCATGACAGTCCCATCCCTCTCAGAGCAAAATGGAGCCACTCCCCAGCTTATGGACACCATAGCCAAGACCCAGGAGTCTAACAAACGTTAGTATTAACATCAGCATGTCAATATAATACATTTATGAGCAAAATGGTACTTATTTGGAAGAAATACAATTTCTTTTGTCGATTTTGATCTCTAATTGAGGAATGCAGGGGCCCGCATGATGGTTATATACAAAGTCTTTATGTAGCAGTTCATGCAGTTCATGTTATCGTATCATGTCATTTGATCTGGTTCCGTCTAGAACTAGAAGAGGGGCCAAGCATTGATGGACTGAGTTCATCTCCTACAGCTGCCGTTGGTGAGTTCATCGCTGTACCTTGTAGTTGTTATTGTGTCCATTCACAGTTTGTTCTAGACACACACCGGCCTTTCCTTCTGAATAAGCCATAACGTGCACACGTGTTCGTTTGGCCTTTAGAAGAATCCATGCGCTTGTCTTCATGCGAGTCATGGAAACCCACAGGTGACTACAATAGGTTGTTGTTTGTCTGGCTGTGTTCAGCATGGTTTTGTGCTTGCCTAAAGATTTTATTTTTTTCAATCTTTTTTTTTTTACGCTGGGTTTTGTTGTGGCCAGGGAAATGTTTTCAACTACCGTAACTCCCCAGAAAACAATTAGGGCATTGCCTTTTGATATGTTGGGAGGATAATCCCCCGCCATACGTGAGAAGGTTGAGCAAGGCATTCACCCTCAGACGGGAAAACGAAAGAGTCCTTAATGACTCTGTTCCGGGTCTACGAGGTTTAGTGTAATCTGGTCATTAAGACTCCCATTTAAGATCAGCAAACTTGAAATAATTCTTTTCAAACAGTCTCCACGCACCAGGAAGCAGCTCTCACCTTTCCAAGTGATTATGTAGGCCCAGTGTGCTAGCCAGATGCTGTCATCTGAGCACATTGTTTACAAGCTAGCCATTAGTTTGAAATTTAATCTTTCAAAGAATTTCCCCTTTGTTTTGAGTTTCAAACTGCAAATTCATTTGCAGAGAATGACTGGGAGGCCAAGTTTGTGCACCATTTTGTCTAAAATGTTTTAGTTCAGTTTTTATCGTTTGATTTTGATCAGAGGAGTGGTTTGACGCTTTGGCATACTTGTCTTTAACCCAGCTGTCATGTTTTCTGCTTTTAGCTAATCAATTTTTGATTTGTAGAAACCGCCATGCTGCATTTGGCATTATTTCCTGGCTTGTCTCCTTGCTTAGATGAATGAAGGTTAAATTTGGGGCTCATGTCATTTGCAGTGTCATGTTCTGTGTCATGTTGTAATCTGCCTGCTGCTTGATGTTATGTCATGGTTTGTTGCGCTACAGATGTCAAACCGTCCATCATTGGAAAGAAGAAGCCCATGACGGCTAAAAAGGGGGTAAGTGCGTGGCCTCTTGGGACTCTAGTAAAGCACAAAATCCATGCGCGAGTTCCCTTCATTCATGTTGCATTCCCTCCTGCAGCTGGGGGCAAAGAAAGGCCTGGGGGCCCAGAAGGTGAGCAGCAAGAGCTTCTCGGAGGTCGAGAAGCAGGCGCAGGTCGCGGAGAAGCTGAGGGAGGAGCAGGTGGCAGAGGCCAAGAAACACGCTGAGGAGTCCATGTAAGTCAAGAATTGTGTTCGGTCTGTCAAAGCGTTCATGTCAGTGTCAATGCATTCAATTCAGTGTTCAGTCTGTCAATGTATTCATGTACTGTTGAAATCATAGCGCAGCTCCACCGTCGCTGGTGAAGGAATAGGATTGTTGCCGTGATGTTGTGGTTTGTGTTTTACAAATAAACCAACACAGCAATCAAATGAACCAATCGATATCTTATATTGGCTGATTTATCATATTTAAAGGTGCTGTCAAAAATATTCCAGAGTTATAGTCGCACAAAACCGAAAGAAAGTCCCATGCCTCCTCCCTACGTTTCTCAGCTATTGAGTTTCCATTTCACGCACCAGTGACTGATAAGCAACGTGAATCCCCTGAACCTTCACAGATAAGCCCTGATTCATCAGAAATCTGTCTAAAATCTACATTTGCTCATACAGAGGCAGGCCCAGTCAACTTGAAACATATATTCTCACAGCACATTTTTTGCTTATTAATTGCTGACGGATGCCTATGCAATTTCTAACAAATTACATTCAAATAATACCTCTTAAATACAGCACCTTTTTAATTTTTGGCCATTTCGATGGGACTATATGTATGTGTACAGTTGTGTAATAGCCTTTTGCACCACTGGTCATTAGCCAGACTTAGAGTCAGACTTTGAACTTTGACATCTAGGCTCTCAGTCAAAGCACATCACAAACACAGTTTTATTCTGTTTCCTGGTCTGTTTATGGACTGTGTGGGGTGGCAATGCACTAGGAAACCACCTCAATTAATTGGGTGGCACGGTGGCTCATTGCATAGCACTGTTGCCTCACAGCAAGAAGGTTGTGGGTTGAAGTCCCGCATGGTCCAACATGTCGGGGCTGTTTCCCGGGCCTTTCTGTGTGGAGTTTGCATGTTCTCCCCGTGCTCACCCGGGTTCCCCCCATTGAACCCCACAAGAAAAACATGCAGAAGAACAGATTGCTCTTCGGTCCTGTCCCTGACCAAAAACAGGACTGAGCACTTGGACTTGGTCCCCGGGCGCCGTACTGATGGCTGCCCGCTGCTCCTGGCTTCCCCTGGGGGAGGACGTGTAGGATGGGTTAAAGGCAGAGGATCAATTCCGCCGGCGACCGCTGAAAGAATGTGTGGATGTGTCGCCGCTCACCGCGTGTATTTGAAGTGTGTATTCTGTGTGGCAAAAAATGTCCTGTGACTTCATCTTTCATCTAAAAGCAATTAAACTAATTCTGAAGTCACGTTGAGGAAGTCGGAAAAACCCAGAGGCCAGACATTTCAAATGTCATTTCAAAGCGGTCGTGTCAAAGTTTGACGCACATCAGGTGAAAAATAACTGATGGGTGATTACTCCCATTGTCCTATCTCTTTGTTGTTTTGGTTTTACTGGAAAAGAAAGAGAAACCAAAATGAATGACTAAATTTAACTCCGATTCTATTCATAATGGGTGGAGGGTTTTATTTTAGTAAACTCTGTTAAAGGGGTATGATGAAACACATTGAGGTGCCCGGTGGGGTAGTGGGAAAGCATTTTTAAAGAATTTCGTGCAATTTTCCAATATAATGTGTAATTAGATGTTGTTTATAATCTGTAATTACATGTCTCTTATAAACTAATTAGATGTTTATAAACTGTAGCTCAGGAGGTAGAGACGGTTGTCTGGCAACCGGAAGGTTGCTGTTTCGATCCCCGTCTCCTCCTAGCTAATTGTCGAGGTGTCCCCGAGCAAGACACTTAACCTTAACTGCTCCCGATGAGCTGTTTCCTTGCATGGTTGACACCGCCGTCGGTGTATGAGTGATAGGGGTGAATGTGAGGCAATGTATTGGATAAAAGCGCTATATAAATGCAATCCATTTACCATCCATTGAATTAGATGTTTATAAACTGTGTAATTAGGAGTAGTTTATAATATGTGCCACCAATTACACGTTTTGCGTTTTGTGTGTAATTACAGTTTATAAACTAGAGCTAATTACAGTTTATAAACTACATATAATTACTTTATAAACTACATCTAATTGCAGTTTAAACACAATCTAATTTCACAGATTATATAAACTAGATCTAATTACACAGTTTATATTTGGAAAGTTGCACAAAATTCTTTAAAAACTCTTTCCCACTACCCCGATGGGAGCCTCTGTGTTAAACCAGTGGAGTGGCCCTTGAAACACCTGAAACACCACCGCCCAAACCCAGGTAGTGCTGCTTGTAGGATTAAAACAATACCCAACACTGATAACAATACTGCAGTACCATCTAGTGGTCGGCAGGTCAAACTGAAGAAACACGACACTACACATTAGTCTGTTTTATGACATACAACGACTTATATACGTTATGGATATGTGGTGAGCGTTACTCAGGTGGTCGCTCTGCAGAGCAGCGATAATGAAAGCACAAGGCCACCCTGATGCCCACGCTTGTTGTGTTTTTGCATGCGTCCTCCTCGTCCCCGGCTGCAGCGTGGCCTCCATGCGTCTGGCCTACAAGGAGCTGGAGATCGACCGCAAGATGGAGGACAGGAAGATCCAGAACATGGAAGGGAAGAAGCGGGAGCAGGCCGAGAGGCTGGGCATGGGCTTCGGCAACCGGAGGTGAGGTTCGCGTGATGTCATTGGTGAGCAAATGAGCCGGTCATTTAAAGGACACT
>OMKP01091349.1:0-11027 GCA_900302375.1 Bathygadus melanobranchus | reverse complement strand
ACCCTCCCATCCACCACCACCACCACCACCGCCTCCTCCTCCACCTCCACCACCATGACTAACTCTATAGGGTTGGGATTGAGCCTCCGGGTCAAACCAAGGGTGGTATTTGTCTCTGGGCCCCCCTGTGCATGCAATGAAAAGGGAGACCTTGCACTGGGCAGATATGGCCAGCTGACCTCCACACACACACACACACACACACACACACACAAATGCATGTACATGCGCACACTAGCCCTCTCTCTCTCTCTTTCTCTCTGTGTCTTGGTGTCTCTTGCTCTTAATCCATTAGCCACAGTGGCGGTAGCGCTCGTGGGAAGCTAGCTGGCGGTAACGCTCGCGGGAAGCTAGCTGGTAGCTAGGAGGACGTCCTCCTCGATAGCATCCGCCCGCTCCTCCCGTCCACTTTATTTATTTTCTTTCTGGGGTTTTTTTCTCTCTTTTTTTGGTGTGTTTGTGTTTGCCTCTTTTCTTCCTTATTCTTGTTTTTCAATTTGGCGGCCGGGGGAAAGGTCAGGATTGGTTATCGACGCGCAGCCTGTGTGTCTAAGCCAGGGACTGTGTGTGTGTGTGTGTCTGTGTCTGTGTGTGTGTGTGTGTGTGGTGTGGTGGGGGGGCGCGGTACCACAGTCACTGTCCCCTGGTCCCTGCGTAAGCCATTCTCCACAGCAGTGGCCTTATCTGTGTGTGTGTGTGTGTGTGCGTGTGTTTGTGTGCACATATGCATACGTGTTTGTTTATGTGTGTGTGCGCGTGTGTGTATTCACACCTGTGCACATCTGGCACGGTCCCCACAGTCTTCCCAGCCTTCTCCCCATGAGCACACACGCAGGAGCCAGAATGTATTTTGGGTCTTGCTTTACATTAGTGTGCGGTGTCTCCCGGGAGGCCATATATATATATATACAACGCCACGACGGATGCGTTTCCTCCGTGTACGAACGCACTGGGTAAATATGGATGTGCGCAAAAGTGCTGAGGGAAGTCGCGTGCCGGGGCGACCCCCATGAATATAGATTCACGTATTTTCCCTTCCAAATCCCGCGCGCCGCCATGTTTAATTTCTGTGGCTATCAGCGCAGCTGTTGACCGGATGAAGGCTGCTGTTCACGTACCGCCTCGTACGTAGAAACACGTACGGCAGTCGCCCTGGCCTCCGTCTGTCCTGTTCCCTCTCCTCCCGTTCAGTCCTGGTTTATTCCCTTCCTCCCTGTCTTGCTTCCTTCCTCCTCCCTATCTTTTTCCTTTATCCTCGGCCCTTCCTTCCTTCTGTTCCGTGTCGCTCGCCCTCCCTCTCTCTGTCATCTCCTCCCTCTCTCTCTCCGGGCCTTTCTCTCCGGTCCACGTCTCTCGCGTCTCTCCGTGCCTCCCTCTTCCCTCCCTTCTTCCGTCACTCACCCGTTTTCCCCTTTTTCTTGGTATCTATAGCTCTTCACATCTCTCTCTCTCTCGATCTTGCTCTTTCTCTCTCTCTCTCTCTCTGTGATCCCCGGTGCAAGGTGTCTGTGAAATGATGATGGAGTAGCAGCTGCCTCTCAGCCATCTCTCTCTTTCTTTATCTCTCCCTCTCTCTGTCTCTCTCTCACCTGCCATGCCGTGCCTATCTCGATCGCCTCATCCTCTGCCTCTCTCCATCTGTCTCCTCTCCTTCTCCATCTTCTCTTAGGGCAGACAGAGGGCAGAGATGAGGGATGCATGCAGCGGGCGCATCCGCGCGTGGACCCGCACGTGCTCATGCATGCGTGCGTTCGCTCATGCACACGCGCATGCGCACAAACACATACGCAAGACCACCACCTGCACCCACCTACAAAACTCCCGGGCCATCTCCACCCTGGCCCGCTCCACCTGCTGCCCCAAGTTCCTTTTGCAAGAACACACAAATAAGCACACACACACATTATGCACGGATAGACTTTCATTATTTGTACACACTGATTATTTGACAGTTAGTATACAGAAAGAAAAATATGATAAATAATTAACATAATAAATCAAATAAGACATTATCATCCATGACATTGTTAGGTTGTTCACCAAAGTCACATTAGGTTTTGGTGGAGACCTCACTAGCCTGGACTCATTGGAGCAGCATTTAATTTAATGTGGGGGGGCATGGAAAGACGTTATTACATTTACATTTAGAGCATTTGGCAGACGCTTTTATCCAAAGCGACTTACAAAAAAGTAACACATTTGTAGAAAGAGGGAGACAGCAGTGGGCAGAGCAGGAGCGTTTAGAAGAATACTGTCTCAGACAAAGGTACCGCATGGTTTTTTTTTGCCCAAAAATATTTTCTTCCCCAATTGACACTAAATGTAAAACCCATCCTTAGCTTAACAGTAGAAGAGCTAATGTGTAAGTTTGGAAGATATCGGAGCACTTAGCAGAAATGGTCAAAAAAAGAAATCAAAAACGACATAGTACCCTTATGTTTTTTTTGGCCCAAAAAGAAAACAATCTGTGAAAGTCTGACAGATTTAGATTGAATCTGAAACGTTCCACTTTTTTGCCATGCTTTGAACGCCAACTAGGTTTTCAAAAGCCAGATAGCGTTCAAGTCATCGTCAGAAAGTTTCCAACTTGGTGAATTTAAGATGGCTAAATTTGTATTCATTCACAGTTATAGTATACTGGCTACCTTCTGTTGTGCAGTAAGGAGCCAACCTAGCAATTGTAAGCTTGTAAACTCGTTCTATTGACCTGGCAACCAGGAATGCTTGTAACGTGTTCTGTCCTAATTGCACTAACCCAACCAACCTAACCCTAACCCCTTACATTTTTTTACCATTTCTGGTAAGTGCTCCGATATCTTCCAAATTTGCACCTCAGCTCTTCTACTGTTAAACTAAGGATGGGATTTACATTTAGTGTAAATTGGGGAACAAAATATATTTGGGCCAACAAAAACATAAGGGGTACCTACAGTATGTCGTTTTTTTGACCATTTCTGGTAAGTGCTCCGATATCCTCCAATCGTGTCTGTCTGTCTGTGTGTGCGTGTGTAATTCCCATCCTTAGCTTAACATTAGAAGAGCTAAGGTGCCCCTGACAAGTTGTTTGTCAGTGTCTCGGTGGTGCAGAGGAGAGAGTTGTTGCTTAAAATCACTGGAGTCCAAGTTCTGCTGTCCTCAGGCTCCATAGAAACTAGAGGACATTTTATAAGTTTAACACATTTTGTGTGCATGTAATTTCAAAAGTAACTTCCGACCAAGTAACAGAATGTGTTCTCGATGGTGCAGTGGAGAGGTTGATCTGCTGTGTTAGTGACATGCAGTGGACCTGGGTAATGTCAAGTATGACCTCTGAGCAAGTTCTATTCAGTGTCTTGGTGGTGCAGTGGTAAGAGTTGTTGGTTAACACTCTGAAGACTCAGGTTCGAGTCATACTGTTGTCCATGACTATTCACCATGTGTATTTGATTGAAACATCTTATTTCTAAGACATGTAAATAGTAATGTCAAGTATAACCTCCGACCATGTTGTAGTCAGTACCTCGGTGGTGCAGTGGTATGAGTTGGTGGTTAACAATTTGTAGTCGCAGGTTCGACTTCTACTGCTTTCCATGTGTATTTGATTGAAACCTCTTATTTCTAAGTCGTGTCAGTAGTAATGTCAAGTATAACCTCGCAACATGTTCTAGTCGGCGCCTTGGTGGTGCAGTGGTTTACACTGTGGTTTAACATTCTGCCGGTTCTGTTGACCTTGAGTTCGAGTGGCCGACCGTGAGTGTGTGTGTGTGGCGAGTGTGTGTGGCGTGTGGTGTGTGGTGTGTTGTGTGTGGCGGCTCGAACTCACCCACCATAGGTTGCCCTTTTGCTCTGCATTAATCCCACTTTTTTTCTGGCTTAAAACACTAATAGGGCAGGCAGTGCATTGGCAGGATTTGAACCTGGCCTTCAACACTGACAGCAAACCAAACTATCCACTGTACCACCAAGACATTAACTACAACCTCTTGTCAGAGGTTATACCTGACATTACATGTGTTAGAGGTTGCAATTGAACACACAACTTTCACAGAACACAGTACAACTTGAACCCATGACACCTGCATGTTATCCAACAGCCATGCCCAGGGAACCACAGAGACACAGACTAAGACATGGTCGGAGGTTATACCTGACATTACTATTTACATGAGTTAGAAATAAGAGGTTCAATCAAATACACATGGTGAATAATCAGTCTCAGCCTGAGTACTTGAACCTGTGCCTACAGAGTTTTAACCACCAACTCTTACCACTGCACCACCGAGGCACTGACTTAAACGTATTATACTTTATTATACTACATTATACTTGACATTACTATTAACACAACTTAGAAATAAGAGGTTTTCTGCTAAGTGCTCCGATATCTTCCAAACTTGCACCTTAGCTCTTCTACTGTTAAGCTAAGGATGGGATTTACATTTAGTGTAAATTGGGGAAGAAAATATTTTTGGGCCAAAAAAAACATAAGGGGTACCTATGTCGTTTTTTAATATTTTTTGACCATTTCTGCTAAGTGCTCCGATATCTTCCGAACTTGCACCTTAGCTGGATAAGAAGTTAGACTTTACATTATAATTCACAGAAATAACAAATACACACACACAGGGAATAGTCACTCTCTCCTCTGCACCACCGAGACACTGACAAACAACTTGTCAGGGGCACCTTAGCTCTTCTAATGTTAAGCTAAGGATGGGAATTACACACGCGCACACAGACAGACACGATTGGAGGATATCGGAGCACTTACCAGAAATGGTCAAAAAAAGTTTCAAAAACCGACATAGGTACCCCTTGGAAAAAAAATCTGAAACCCCAAAAATAAGATTTGCAACTGAATAAGCAACAATAAGATCTGAATCTGAAAACATAAAAGGAAATAATTTATTCAAAATAATTCCAGAATTGAATCAAAATTATATTTAAATTGAAAAAAACCTTTCCTACACTTACTTATTAAGTTCAGAGTTTAGCATCAAAACATGAACTGTCAGTTTCAAATTGTAGTTTTTCAATGACAAAACTATTGGCCCTGATTTAGCTCCATACAGGCTGATTAGTCTGGGGCTGTGTGAAGCTGCACACCTGTGGTGCATTGGCTAATCAATGCCCATAGGTTAAACCAGCCGTCACCTCACACACACTCAAGGTAGAGCGCTATGCTTGCAGTTATCACCTGCTCTGTCTACATTCAACTGCAAGCTCTAAACAAATCCACCTGTGTCCTACTGTAGGAAGAGCCCTAGAAAGCCGCTTTAGGTGGCGTGTGGCAGAGGAGCTACTGCTACAAACTAACACAGAAATAACGACAAGCATTAATTACTAAAATACAATAAACGAATATGAACGTCATTACTCATGACCGTTTAGGTTGGAAAGAATGATGGTGTTATGGTAAATACATGCGAGATGTTCAGGTCGTTCTCTCTTCCCCATCCCGTTGGGTAGCGTGAGACATCCACTTAGATTTCTCACGAAAATATCGTCCTTATCTAGGGTATTTTTCAACTACAGTAGATTGATCTGACAATATATTATTGAGGCTATCAATATTAGTAAGTAATGCAAAATGTGGCCGTTTCAGGCCCAGGAATTATTATTTTATATCAATTATACAGGTCTGTTTTTGTGGGCTGAACTGTATTTCATGAATGGGATTAATTATAGGTCTACATGTACAATAGTGGTTGTCACTACCAATCCGTTGATGCCCCATTAGACTTTCACGGGCCTAATTAATGTCTGCAAAGGGTTCTATTATTTTGGGATCCTAAATAAGAGGTTTTAAATTCACAAGGCCTTGTCATCTATAATATCTTGACGGTTTTATTTAAGATATTAATCAGCGAGACCGACAATGGTTCATTTAATGATACGAGGGCAACAATACAATTCCGCTGGCACACTAACACATAGGTGGAAGCTATAGGCTATCTATGCCAGTAGAGATCTGCGGGTTTTGACCCCAGACGGGAACAATTAGTCTGATCTTAACTCTCGCCGAGGTCAGTCTCCATGGAAATTGACGTTTTTAAACGTAACGATGTACATGCGTGTTGCAACGTCTATTATAACCTCTGAGTTGAGCATAGTCAATGTCTGGGTGGCGCAGCAGAGGGAGCTGTTGGTGATCTGGCCTGGGTTCAAGTCCTGCTGAGGGGTCTCTCCATGTAACAATAGTCTAGTTATCTAAAGTTATTTTGTGCAAAAAAACAATGCCATGTGAATTGTAATGTTAAATTCTGTCACATTATACACGTCATCATAGCCATCACCTTAGTAGTGCAGCTTGGTGGGACTTGAACTACCTATTTACAATACTGTTTCACATGTTGTTTATCAACATGGAAATAAAATATTCTGGAACTGTTATTTGATGTCTGAATATTTAATAGGTTTTGGGAATTTGATGAATAGTAAACAGCGTTATTGGGGACAGAAAAAACCTAAGGATCTCACCTCAGATTTTTGTGATAATTGATAATTGGTAATTGATAATTGGTCAGATTTACGATGGGTTTTGTTCACTGCTTGTCACCTTGAGATGGCCTTAATATGGACTTCATGGGGGCCCAAAAGGACGATAGCTCAGGAGCCTATGACGTGTTAAAAGTGTCCCTGGGTATCAAGTTAAGAGACAGAGACATTCTCATCGGTTTATTGTCGGTCTTATAAAATGCACTCAACACAACTGTACATTAAATGTCTTTGTCAGAGCGACGGTTTACTCTTTTAGCGATAATTCACAAACCAAACCCGGATCTAATATAGCGCTATTCAGAATGTCCACATTCACCATGCTGCCCGTCATCTTCTGTATACAATCCACTGCATCCAATATTCACTTGAGTGCGATTATACTCAGCACCACAAGATGGCAGTGAAACACCAATTTTAGTCTTGTCACGTTAGTTCTTTCAGCACAATAGACTAACGTGATTACCACCATTTGGTCACAGATTTTTGTTGTGGTATTAAGTTTTTCTTAAATAACTAAGCTGGAACAAATGTTAGGGCCAAATGGTTGCATTTGAGGGGTTGAACTAGAACACAATATCTAGGAATGCAGTGGACTTTGATTTGTGAGTAGTCTTCAACAGGAAATAAGATATTAACCAATCAGGAGAGGTATATAATGAGGAAACATTGAAATGTTTTTTTTAAAACAGTTAAACATGAAACTCAATCCATAAGAGATTCAACTGCATTTTCCCAGACAAACATAAATATATCATTTTTAAATAAAGATGCGTTGATCAAATTGACATTTCCTTAAATGTCAAGCTATTCAACCCAAACCAACTGACAATGAATTCAGAAGAAAGACTAGTCTTCTCTCTTGTAACTGTACAGTCTTTACTCAAAGAAACACAATGCAAAGTATTCGTCTCAAAAGGGAAATGCATGCTTAATCAATCGTTAAACGAGCATGCCTCATTCACAAATTAATTCAGTGTTTTTTATGTTTGCATTTACTCAAAAAGTGTACATTTTGTGGTCAAAAGTAATTGTAAGATCCAACACTGCTGGAACCAAAATGATATGAATAAACATCTACTTAAGACAGAAGTGGGGGCCATTGAATGCCAACAAGTGAAGTATCAAATAAATTAAAGGTTTAGCCAGCATGCCTTCTGTTTGCTCAGATTTGTGTTCTATACCAACATGGCAAGGACAGAAAATCAGGAGCACATTTACTCACAATCAAAAGAGACTAATACAAAGCTAGCACATAGTAAGACACTCTAAACTATGACGAAAAATCATACAAACTCACTAAAACACGCAAATAAGTATGCATAGCCTACATTTACAAAGGCTGTAAGATAGTTTTGTGTAATACTGTACAACTGGCAATCACCAATGGCAAAAATGCCATATAAATAAACTTCAAACATTACTATTCTGTGAAAACGGCAAAATTAATCCTTTGGAGACCAATGCAAAGAATTACAGAAAGTAAACATCTTTTATCGGTAATATACATCAGATTTAATGAAAAACATTTAAAGCAGCATATATCTTGTTGCAAAGATATCTTCTAATCTTATACTCATGGTAAATATATATCTGTGCTTCTGTTGATAGTTACAATTGAATGGTCCGATTTCACACAATTCCTGCGTTGTCTCATTCTAGTTGGCAAGTAAACACTAAGAGTTCAAACATTTTTCATAGAGGTTTTCATCTAAAGCAATTATAGTATCTTTAATATGTATATTAAAAATGGTACAATCCAAGCTCTCTAAATGCTCACTTTTGCGACTGACTACATCTTCTAATTCATGGTGAGAACATTCTGGAAACAATGAAATCAATAGGATGATATTTATTTCTTAAATGTTAACTATGAATGAATGAATTCACAGTGATTTTGATCCTTCAAAATAATTTGCACTCACAACAGAAAACAAATTATCTCTTGCTATGACCCTTGACCAAAGTTTGGTTCAGCAAAGAAATGTTGTTGTGAAAAATATCCCTCCCAAGCAACACATGTACCATTCAGGAATGAAAGTGTTGAACATTGATCTAAATATGTACATTTTTCATGTAATTTCAGATAGTCTTCTCACTAAGATGCCCCCTTTTAAATTCTTTATTCAGACCCAAGGGCATGAAACGTCAAAACGTGGGTCTGCATAGCAACACACTGTACACCGGTAAGAGTCCAGATCAGACCAAGTGGAGGCCGGGTGAGGATGATGATGATTAAGACCACGACGGTCTCCGCCAACCCCCCACCACCCCTCCGAAGCCTCAGAGTTCATCTCATCCCTTCAGTTTAGATGACGTTTTCAAACAGATGCATCGACCTCATGATGTTGTCATCCTGCGGAAACAAAAATTACTAATTGAAATCGCAGACAATCGCCCAAGTCAAACGCAAATTCTTCATTTTTCCCTGTTCAAGAAAACTGAACACACTCTTCTCTGATTGGCATCCCCATTCTTTAGGAATCTACTAAAACCCTTTTGCTTTCCTCACTTAAGTCATGAAAGAGTGACCTAATTTAAACTAGCTGGCCAAAAATAACAAGCGGCCCCAATTACTGCGATTGCTAGCGACAAAAAGGCAGCGGAACAGAATTAAAATGTCACAAAAGCTAATCTTTTTAAAAGACATCACTTACATTTTGGCAACAGTCAATAAACTCATCTATGGTGACCACTCCATCTTTATTCCTATCCATCTTCTGTGGGGAAAACAAACACGTGAGTATTAGTATAGGATATATCAGTGGCTCTCAAACGATTTTTACTAATGTAGCCCCTCCAACATATTTTTAAGCTGTGTACCCATTAAGTTATATGCTCTTAAGATTTAGCAAACTTGTTACTATTCAGATTTACTAAATTGCATTAAGGGGGTATTCGTTTTATATTCAGAGCATTTGGCAGACGTTTATCCAAAGTGACTTACGATAAGTAAGTTAGTAAGTAATGGTGTGTGGCATGTGAATGGTGGCCTCTGGAGGACTTGCCTGAAAGAATATCTCCACATGCTGATGTGGCGTCTCCTCTTTGAGCACAGGATACGTGCACTTCCCCATCATGTCATAGATGGCCTTCATGATGTCTAGCATTTCCTGGAACACATTTTATATCATTTATATATGTATAAATACACAATTGGCTGATTATTAACTGTGTATGTGTATGTATGCGTGTGTGTGTGTGTGTGTGCATGTATGTGTATGGGTGTGTGTGTATGAATGTACATACATATACACACACATACTGTACATATGTACATACACACACACATACGTAGAAGCACACGTACACACACGTGTGTGCTTTTGTATGTGTGTACATGCATGTGTGTGTGTGCGTCTATGTGTGTGTATGTCCACACGTACACACACACACACCCATACACACACACACCCATACACACGTGTATGCATGTGTGTGTACGTGCGTGTACATGTATGGGTGCATGTATGTGTACTTATGTGTCTGTATGTGTGTGTGCGTGTGTGTTATGTCCATACATACACACACGTACGTACACAACCGTACGTGTGTGTACGCACACAACCGTACACGTACACACAAACGCGTATGTGTGTGTATTCATTCACACACACACGTGTGTGTATGTGTGAGCTTGTACTTGTGTATGTATGTATGAGCGTGTATGTCTGTGTGTGCATGTACGTGTATGGGTGTATGTACGTACACACACACACACACACACACACACACACACACACACACACACGTGTGTATGTATGCGTGTACGTAGATTTTATGTGTGTACATACACCCATACACGTACATGCACACACAGACGTACACGCTCATACACACATACAGAAGCTCACACATACACATATACACACGTGTGTGTGTATATGTGTGTGTGTGTGTACACACACACACACAAACGTGTATATGTGTATGTACATGTATGTATGTGTGTGTGAGTGTGTATGTACTGTACATACATACACATACACACATACATAGACACACACACACGTACGTGTGTGTGTGTCTATGTATGTGTGTGAGCGTGTGTGTGAGCGTCTATGTGTGTATGTACATACATACACAGTGTGTGTACATACATACACAGTGTGTGTGTGTGTGTGTGTGTGTGAGCGTGTACATGTGTATGTGTGCGTGCGTGTATGTACATACATACATACATACATGTACGTACACGTATACACACGTGTGTGCGCGTCCATACGCACGCACACACGTAGACACACACACACGTGTATGTACGTGATGTGTGTGTGTGTGTGTCTACATGTATGAGGGCACATACACACAAGCATACAGACACACACATACAGACACACATACGTAGACGCACACATGTACACACACATACACCCATCCATACATACACACACACGTGTATGTGTGTTTGGCCAGATCTCCTCAGTTGTTGTTCACCATGATCTGTGTTGGGTAAGCTGTAACCCTTTAATAAATAATTTGGTTCCCTTCTGGCCATTATGTTATGTTGTGTGTGTGTGTGCGCGTACTTGTATGTGTGTGTGTATGTG
>OMKP01091344.1:0-13839 GCA_900302375.1 Bathygadus melanobranchus | reverse complement strand
CACATACCTGATCAATAAAGCAACAGAACATCCCTTACCTGCCACCTGTAACTTATACACCAGCTTCTCAGCTCCAGCTTCACAGATGTACTCTCCAGCATCCTTCTTCTCCACACTATCTATCACCAGCAGGCGACTCTTGGCCTTGGACTCCATATGAAGCGTCTTGCTGGAGGTCAGCAGCTTGCCATCCTTGTACCATTTGACCTCTGTCTTCACGTCGGACACCTCACAGCTGAGGGTGGCTTTCTGGGAGAGAGTGGCCTTCACCTCCCTCTGGATGGACTCCTTGTTGGAGAAGGCCGGCTTGGTTTGGATCTCTGGACATGTTTAGAATAGAGAGGTGTGAGAACATTATAACAGTTCATATTCCAAACTTTAACTGATGGATCAAATCACAGATACATACAAATACATTATAATATTCCACAAAGGAAAGAGCATGAATGGCACTTTGAGGGGATATAAAATCTAGAAAGAAGCACAAATATGTAGACTTTGGAAACAAACAATCCTATCAGAGAAGCAGGGACATGACTTTGTAATTAACCTCTTCATCACTAGGCCTCTTTCTCAGGTTTTTGCCAAAGTTAATAGACTATATCTCCACAACTACAAGGGCTATAATATGTAATCTTGGTACCAAAATAAAGAGAACACCTGTGAGATTGTTGTGTAACTGAAATAATCAATATGGATGCTACTGGGTCAGAGTGATTGAAGCTAGAACACAGCATACCTGGAAAGTTTCATTTCTGTCTGAAATACATTTCATGTTAAGTGAATACCACCTAGTGCATTATCAGTTGGTAGCCCTATATAACTATAGGGCCATAGCACAACATCTGATGGGTGCCTGGGCCAAGATTCAATGCCAATAAAGTGAAGTAGAGCAAAGATAGATAGGTTTTAGTAGAGGTAGGTTTAGGCAGAGTCTCCAAATGAAAACAATAAATCCAATGCAAACCAATGAATTTCTCACATGTTTAAATGCCTTACGACATCTTTGCTATTGGAAGGGTGGGGTGGCCTCGAGATGAATAGATTAAACAATTTAACGTTGTTGTCATTATTCTATTTTCTCACTTTAAATTTCTTGGCAATGGCGATCCTTAAACAAAAACACACATACTTGATCAATAAAGCAACAGAACATCCCTTACCTGCCACCTGTAACTTATACACCAGCTTCTCAGCTCCAGCTTCACAGATGTACTCTCCAGCATCCTTCTTCTCCACACTGTCTATCACCAGCAGGCGACTCTTGGCCTTGGACTCCATATGAAGCGTCTTGCTGGAGGTCAGCAGCTTGCCATCCTTGTACCATTTGACCTCTGTCTTCACGTCGGACACCTCACAGCTGAGGGTGGCTTTCTGGGAGAGAGTGGCCTTCACCTCCCTCTGGATGGACTCCTGGTTGGAGAAGGCCGGCTTGGTTTGGATCTCTGGACATGGTGAGAATAGAGAGGTGTGGGATTATTTAGACAGCTTTGATTCCAAACTTTAACCCGATGGGTGAAATGACACAGGGTAATTTCATGCATTGAGATAAAGTATGGCGGAATATGACCTAGTCAGCCAAATATAATGGTGAGCCTTTCCATCAAATAAAACAAGGCCAGGTAAAAGAATATACAGCAAAATGATGAATATTACGATGTATCAGACAGCCATTTGAAGCTTAACAGGAGCCACAAATCTTGAGCACACCATCATTAGATACACTGTTAGCCATAATACAGCTGGGCTAACTATACATCAAAGTGGATATCTCCAAAAGAACAACCTTTGCTTTGATTTTCCTTCTTGTTTGCTATTCCTTTGGAGGAAACAGGAACACTGCGCAACTGCACAATTACACAAAACAAAAATGTCCTCAATTTCAACCCTTACCTGCCACCTGTAACTTATACACCAGCTTCTCAGCTCCAGCTTCACAGGTGTATTCTCCAGCATCCTTCTTCTCCACACTATCTATCACCAGCAGGCGACTCTTGGCCTTGGACTCCATATGTAGCGTCTTGCTGGAGGTCAGCAGCTTGCCATCCTTGTACCATTTCACCTCCGTCTTCATGTCGGACACCTCACAGCTGAGGGTGGCTTCCTGGGAGACAGTGGCCTTCACCTCCCTCTGGATGGACTCCTTGTTGGAGAAGGCCTCTGAAGATGGATGTGTTGAGAAGAACAGTCAACAGCCACAAACTACAGTGGGACTACAAGCAAGCACAATGCCACTGTCTCAGTACATTCAGGAACAAGTCAAACAAAAACCAAACAAAGGTTCATTAGTTCTACCTGAGACATGGATCCTGAAGACCAGCTTGTCCCCTGCAGCTTCACAGATGTATTCTCCAGCATCCTTCTTCTCAACCCTTTCAATGACCAGCAGGCGAGTCTTGCCTTTCGTCTCAAAGTAGATTGTCTTACTGGAGGTCAGCAGCTTGCCATCCTTGTACCATTTCACCTCCGTTTTCACGTCGGACACCTCACAGCTGAGGGTGGCTTTCTGGGAGAGAGTGGCCTTCACCTCCTTCTGGACGGACTCCTGGTTGGAGAAGGCTGTAGTGGATGCAGTACCTGCAGAGGCTGTAGTGGCTGCTTGGGTTTCTGTAAAAACAAAATAACCATCATAAAAGTTGTTGCTTTAATGTGAAGTTTAGAACCAGTGCTCAAATTCAAAGAAGCACAAGCATCAGCATCTGCACACAACAGTGTTACCTTTGATCTTGACCTGGAATGTGACTTTGTCTGCAGCCGTCTCAGCGGAATACTGTCCTTCATCCGTTTTCTTGGCCTTCTTGATGATCAGCCTGCGCAGAGTTCCTTTAGAGACCATGCTGGTCCTTTGGTCTTCTGTGATCTCCACCTGGTCTTTCTTCCACACCACCACAGCACTGGCAGAAGACACCTCGCAGCTCAGCTCCAGGTCCCCTGTGAGGGTTGGGGTCAACCCCACGGTGCCTCTGGGCTTGTTGATGAACTTCACCGGTTCATCTTGAAGGCAGAGAGATACCATTTTATAGTTATGATTGATGTTTCGGTTTGGCTTTAGTGCCTTTATGGACAGAACAGTCAAAGAGAGACAGGAAATTGGGTTGTAGAAGAGAGGGAATGACATGTAGCACAGGACCACAGGAGGTGGGAATCGAACCTGACGTTGCTACGAGGCGTATTCTCTACATGGTTAGCGCACTAGCGGGTTGAGCCACCTTGAGGGAAGTGCCCTGAGATTTAATCTGTGTACATCAAGCTAGAGACAGGTGCAATTCAAGCTTCCTCAGAGGTAATCCTTTGCATTCTGTCCCTTTTCAAATTGTTCCGATGTGCGTTGTAAATGTAAAGCCACACAGATGTTGTTTATGCCTGGGGAGAAGTTGTCTTTACGAGTTAACAAGTACTGCTGTTGATTACATGATGACAGAATGTGCTTTCCTCTTTGTGATGGTTCAGAAGCACATGCTAGCACCTGCTAGCACCGGCTAACACCTGCTAACACCTGCTAGCATCGCTGCAGCTCATGTTTCACTGCGTCATGTGTAAATTGTAGGCTATAGGTTGACAGCCCGAAGCAACTTGTCACAATATAACCTAGTAGGTTTTAAAAGTGTTGTGCTGCGCATTTCAAATCATTTACACTTGGTGAAAATATTTGTTGTAATGTCTTCGATGGGGTTTTGATCGGTTGTACCTTTAAGGGCAAGTTGCAGGGCCATTCTGTCGTCATCTAAAACACACTCGTAGACGCCCACGTCTTCCTCTGTCACATTATGGACCAGCAGGGTCCTCTTGTGCTCGATGCTCACATACTCATACTTTTTCCCTACTTTCACCTCCCGTCCATTTCTCATCCACACCACCTGGAGAGACGGAAGATGATAAACCAGCGCAGGTTCATGTTAGAAGGAAAACATTAATTAAAAAAAGTGATTATATGACACGGTACAGAAAGCAGTGGCGTTTTTTTTTGTCACCTTTGTCTCGGAATCAGACACCTCGACGGTGAGCTGAGCAGTGGTCTGAGCGCTGCAGGTCACGACCTCCACGTGATCTGACCTCCTGGTGAACCTGACCGATGGGGCTGAAAATAGAGGTGTTGTGTAACAAGCTAACCAGAAAACCTCTGGGAAGTCTACTGGTCATCCAACGGAACATTAGCGGATCACTTGTAGCTCTAGCACAGCTGTGTCCCCAATTGAAAATGGTGCTGAGAATGGGCTAGTGATAATGGAAATGTGTTACAGCAAAGTAAAGTTCGGAGGGGGTGCTTACCCTTAACACTTAGCACGCAGCGGGTCTCTGAGCCGCCGCCCACAAATCTGACCTCAACTCCATTCATTTCCATGGTAACCTCGCGGATGGTCAGCGTGTGAACGTTTTTGGAGCGCGTGATGAGGTAGTCGGCTCCACTGCGCAGCATGCGACCATTCAGAGACCAGAAGCCAGAGCAAGCGGCGGACAGCTCCAAGGAGAGCGAGGCCTCCTCTCCAAAGATGACATTGCTGTTCACCAGACCTTTCGTCAATTCTGCTGATGGCTCTTCATATGATCATCATCACGCGGCAAAAGAAAGAAAACACCTCAATAAATGCTGGGAGTCACAAAAGCTAGCAGCACATTATAGTATGTACAGTCATTGGCGGTTTAAGGAACAGACTTACCAAGGTAGAAGCTTCCAGGCACCTCCACGTAGGGACTCTGGCCGAAGTCATTGACAGCAGAAATACGGAACTGGTAGCTGGCCTCCTCTATAAAGTTGCAGATGGTCGTCTGGGTTGAGACGATGGTTTCCATGGCGTTGCACCGCTGCCATATCTGGGCCCCCACCTTCCTCCTCTCAATGATGTAGCTCTTGATGGGGACCGGGCGATCGCTGTCAGGGGGACACCACTGGAGGGTGATGGATGAGTCCGTCTTCTTCTGCACCACGGCATCGACTGGGGGGTTTGGAGGATGCTTTCTGGCAGCTACAATAAAAGGAATATGCGTTTGAGCTTCTTTTTACATGAAAGGTCAATATCTCCCCAGGTCAGTGTTATCTTTTTTGCTAATCGAAGCCACCCTCAATTAGCAAAAAAGTAAACCTAGACATTTAGCATTCAATGTCTAACAACAGCACATTGTCCACAGACCACTTGCAATGCATGGCAGCACCAGGGCAAGATAAACAAAGCAACTCCCACAAAGTGTGTATAGATGAGCCCTTGCGTGCGTTTTGTGCTCACCAGTGACAGAGAACCGAGTGGAAGTCTTGCAGTCTCCCGCCACGAAGGCCACCTCTCCCGAATCCCCCGCCTGGCAGTCTTTGATGGTGAGGGTGTACTGCCTGAGCACACAGGCCATGGAGATCCGGGAGTCTTGCTTCAGCTTCTCACCGTTGCGGGTCCAGTAGGAGTCCAGGCAGGGGTGCTCCAGCTCCACGCAGAATATGACGGTGTCACTGACGGGGACCACTGTCCTCCTGGGCAGCTTTTTGGTAATGTTGCCTGGAAAACAAATATTAAAGGGTCGTTTAAAACTTGCTGTCTCACTGTATTCTTGAATTCAGACCTTTTTGGAGGTAGATGGGATATGTAGGATATAAATGGGCATGTGAGCATGTTGACTTTTAAAGAGTAACTTCCTGGTGGTATATATACAGTATACTGTAGCACGTACCCATTAATAACGCCCATTCGTACGTGTACATGTACACAACAACAACAACAACAACAACAACAACAACAGCACCGGCAGGAGGAGGGGGTCCATACCCAGCACGGTCAGCTCAGCCACGGTACGGCTGCCTTCCTTCATCTCGCAGATGTACACTGCGTCGTCGTTGGTGGTGACGTTGTGGATGGTGAGCAGGCGCAGGGTGCCGTCCTCGTCAATGCGGTACTTGGAGCTTTGCTCCAGGCGTGTTTCCTCCATGAACCAGCTGGCCTGGGTGGCCGGCACGGGCACCTCACACAGCAGCATGGCCGACTCCTTCTCCTGCACCTCCACGTCCTGCAGCTTCCTCCTGAAGGGCACTTTGGGCTCTGAGACCCCGATACGCAGAGGACAGCGGGTCATTGTCATTGATGATTTGCAGCAATGTCACTATTGTGTTGTAATAGCATGGGTGTAATTAAATACATACAATTTCATGTTTCATGTTATCTTCGCTCGTTATTATTCTCAGGACCTAAGACAATAGTTAATCCAGTGTGACTTAGGTTTTAAATAGCATATACGTTTGCTTGTGTGTGTGGGTATGTAGCAAATGTGCTATAGGCTACTAGCAAGTGATATTCAGTATTATTTCCCTAAGGTGTTAGTGGTTCCCAGGGCTTATACAATGCTTGAATAGTTTGAGGAACACATAAAAGGTGTCAAAAGAAAAGAGGACAAATCCCTTCGCACACTGGTCAATCCGTTCATCATTTCATAACAAACAAATTACAAGCACAATGAAATACAACGGCTCTGTGAAATGCAACGAAACATAAGAATATAGGCCTACATTATTTCAGAGTCAATAATATTGTATGGATATTTAATGTGTCAAATGGAAAGCTTCACAGAGATATCCACCATGACGGTGGTGATCGTGGGCTAAAAGAGTGAGTGAGTAACCATCATTCCAGCCGGGAACTACTCATCACCAGCAGAAAATAGCCCCGAAACACAACACCCTGCTCCATAACACAGGCAGGGTTCGGCCATGTAGCGTGACGGTAAACACTTGTCACGGGGGCAATCTGAAGCAAATGTTACAATGAACTTCTGCTTGCTCTCGGAAGGCACATAGCATGTCATACTAAGCCACAGAGAGTTGTTCCCAAAGACTCAGAGCTTTAAAGAGTGAAAGGGACATCACAACAACTTGCTTCACCTTCATTTCATCTCGTTCCTCCTGTTGCTATGCTGCAGATTCATTCAAAAGTAGGAAGGGACAGGGAGTGAGCCTACGTGTTTTAAAGAGGGAGGCCCGTGACCTTAAGTAACGGACACGGCAGCTTTTGTCAACACGGTTTTGGAAGGCGGTGTATATCAACAAGCCACCTAATGTTACAGGACTGACAGTTAGGGAACTCAAGACTGCATTGATCACATACGTGACCTTTGAATTTGCTGGTGTGCTACAAAATGTACACCATTGACTGGGTCACAATGACGCCACAATGAAAGTCATGTATTAAACGCAGTCAGGGACTTACCAGTGACTGAGTATGGAAACGTGTTCAAAGTCAAATGGCCTATACAAAGCATTTATACACATACGTGTGTTGTTGACTTTAAAGTAGGCTGCAGTTATCTCTATTTCAAACAACCTATAATCAATGTAGCAACAGAAATCAGTGTTGAAGCCACTCAAGTTGCAATCAAAAGCAATATTATCACTGAGACACTGGTCAGTCGAAAAAGCAGATAAAACTATGATGTCATTTCATCCCAATTTTTGTTGGAATAAGGCCATTTTAAATTCCATTCAAATAAAGAAAATAGAATCTAGAAAATGTATAACTAATGTGCAAATGTAGAAAATGTAGAAAAATGTATAACTAATGTACACAGTGTACACAAAACAACAACCTTATTACACAAATGGAAATCGGACATGAGATGTTACCTACCAATATGTAAGACGCCAGCCTCATCCTCATCAGTTCATAACGCATTCCGTTATGCAGAGCAAGAACCAATTCAAGCAAAAACTCACCCTTGACAATCACCAACACAGCGCTGTAGGTCTGACCGGCCATGTTGGTGGCATTGCAGGTGTACAGGCCGTTGTCGCTCTGCTTGCAGTACAGGATCTTCAGGATGAAGTTCTCGGCCTGGTCCTCGTAGATGATGTGCCGGCGCCCCTCGCTGATGTTGGAGCCGTCCTTCCTCCAGATGATGTGGGGCTTGGGGTGACCCGTGACGAAGCAGCTCAGCTTGGCGTGCTTCCCCTCCGTCACCGTGCAGGTGCGGGTGAAGACGCCCTTGGGCAGCTTGGCCAGGGCCGCCGCCCTCATGCCGTGCTCGAGACTCAGAGCGCTCAATCCGTCCTTGGTGGCGGAGGTGGAGGTGGAGGTGGCGGCGGTGGAGGAGGAGGAGGAGATGGAGGAGGAGCAGTCGTCCCCGGTGCGGTAGATGGAGATGTCCATCTTCATCTCCTCCTTGCGCTTCTGCAGGTGCGAGAGCAGGGAGGTGTTCTTATCCGCGGCACCCTGGTAGCGGGAGCCCTGGGCGTCCACGCCGAGCACGGCAGAGCAGTGCGCCCGCCCTGCGGTGTTCTGCACCCTGCAGGTGTAGGTGCCGGCGTCCAGGTTGCGCACGCTCTGGATCTTCAGCGAGCTGCTGTCGCTGTCCGAGGTGATCTTAATGCGGTTGGTCTCGCCCAGGTAGCGACCGTCCTTCTCCCAGTCGAAGTTGGGCTCCGGGTGGGCTGCCACCCGGCAGTAGAACACCAGGTCGCCCCCGAGGACTACGCGCAAGTTGGTGGGCTTCACCATGAAGACAGGCGCCCTCTGGGCCAGCTCCGTGGGCAGGGCAACTTTGAGGGTGACGGCAGCATAGGCCTCCCCTACAGTGTTTTTGGCGCGGCACAAGTACTGGCCGCTGTCCTCTAGCGTCAGGTCATAGATGGTTATTCGGTAGACGTCACCGTCCTCCACCGTCTTGAAGCGCCCCCCCGTCGTCAACCTGAGTTTGCCCTTCTCCCAGGTGATGAGCGGGGTGGGGTTACCCACGATGGTGCAGCTGAGTGCGGCATCCTTACCCACGCACACCGAGAAGGCCTTGGGCCGTGTGAGGAACCTGGGAGCTCCCCCAAACAGGTCCTGATCCATTAGTACTTCCTATGTGCCAGGAGGGGAAAAAAACAGTCAATAGATTGAATTCAGCAGAATAGTAGGTTAAACGTGATATTTTAAAATCACAAAAATTGTGCATGAGATGCTCTGAGATCTAGAAGTCTGCAAACATTAATGCACAACTTCAAAATATAGTAATATAGTTTTTCATCATCTTCACAGAGTTCCCATGAATAATTAGACATGACACTAATTAATAATAATGTATCATGTAATTATACACATAGTAAACTATAAATGGTTACCAAATGGTTACCAACGCCTAAATTAACCACCGTATTTAGTAAATTGATGTATAAATTAAAAATGATATATGCATGCTTATTGTAATATGTATGACTTTTTGAAAAAATAAATAAATAAATAAATTACATAGACTTTAATTAATTGTATTACTTCCTGTCCTTTTCCTGAACGTAGAAAAATCGTTTTAAACGACAGTGGGTGACAGTTAGTAATGTCTGTAAATCACACTATGCAAACGCACATAAATATACAACCGAGATGCCATTTTTACAGTAGCCAGTATGTCTCAGCCGCCCCCTACCCAGTCTCTTCAGCCACTATTTATAAATACAGCCATAGAATCCTCTATTTTTAAATGACTTAAGTTATATCAAGGCAACACACAAGTCCAGCAAATATCAAATAAAGACGTTGATAAAACACAATGAACGCATTCCTTCGCAACAAGGTCATATAGAGAGGACATACTGCCTTTCAAAGGGCGACATTTGCCAACTTTGTCACCTCACTCCAGTGAACGGACGGCGTGTCCCTAAAATAACCTCAGCTGTCAGACGCCGTCTCTGTCCATGGCCATTTGTAGAAGCGAAGCGAGATTAGCCGTCTAACAAAGAGCGCACCACTCCACAAAGAAACACAGGCTACATTATACAAGAAAGTGACTTCTTGATTGATTTCGCATGATGTTACTGAAAGCTAAAGGTTGCGGATGTATTTGACAAACATCAACAGATAGCTAGATAGGTGGCTGTGTTTTAATGCCAAGCATATTTTAACAACAGAAAGCCAAAGGTGAAATTAAGTAGCTCGGGGAAATGCCAATTAGGACATACAATGGACGTGGCAGAACATTACTAAAATAAAATAAAATAAAACTATATTGTCGTTGACTACGCAGTACAAAGTGGTATTTGTTGAATTGAAGTTTTCTCTACTCTACACAAAAGAAAAAACGCATTCACTATAAAATAATTGAATAACTCCTTGAGTTTAATACCTTAAATCTCCAGAGACACTTGCGTCAAATCGGTGTCGTACATATGGCCTAAACGTTGTTTGATGAAAATAATGAGATTGTAATCCAGTAATGGGATGTAGGAATTCCAAACTAAATATTTCCTCTGCGTTGAAATACCCTCCAAATGGTAGTAAATCCAGGATAGCGGAACATCCCCCCCAGTCTCCCGCGGTGGGCGGTTGACTACACGTATTTTTTTCTTTCTTCTCTGGTACCTCATGACGACAAATAGCTGACGTGCCTATTTGGGTTCAGCCTCCTGTCTAAAATAGACTTGTCACTTACTACTGCAGATAGCATGTTGACACACAGGTTAGGATGTAAAGCAGATTTGCTTGACTTCACCCAGACACGAGAATCTTTGACAACTTTTCACATTTGAAGACTTGGGCATTTGATCGTTTGTTTAGGCCTATTATGAGTTTTCTCCTGATGATCTTATTGACATTTAACCGCAGAAGACGACATCTGTGGTTAAATGTCAATAAAATCAATAGAAGTGTAATTAATCGACTCAACCCTTACAATTCACAGCTTTATTATCAATAGCATGCAATTTGTTTGAAGTCACAGTCACATCCTACAAATGAATCATTACGCCTGGGATATAAGATCCCATCATCTTTTGACGGGATCAGATTCCTCCTCTTGCTTTCAGTGCACACATTCATTCAGGTCTAACAACCCTGTCAAATCCCTCACATTCCTTCACCAGTAATTGCATTATCCTGCACACTATTTGGGAAGTAGGCCTAGCTAAATCAATGTCAGGATGTTGTTCGCAGTGTGCTGCAGTGGCGTGGTGTGTTTTCTTGCTGCACTACTGTTGGGCTTTACCCTCGAGCCACTGAGTGACAGCAACAGGTCCCCGGGCCTTGATTTAAACTGGAGAAACCCTACCAGAGGCTGTACTGTCACGGTGCACTGTGGCTACTCGCTTCATCTAGTGCTCTTACTGTGTTACACGTCACCTCTGCACCTCAGCGCGTTCAGCACATGATATTCATGTGCATCGATTGTGACCATTTCCTACGGGAAGTATTAAGCCTATTATTATTTGCAGTGTCATTAGTAGGTATTAGTATTAGGCCTACTAGTAGTAATATTAGCATATCAGTAGGCCTATTATTAGTATTATTATGAATAGGGAAAATGAACAGTAGATGGCGCCAATATGTAGAATCTTTCATACCAATCTGTGTAGCCCTATGGAATGGAAGGGCAGGGCTACATGCAGGACAATACATCTACAATATTCAATTCTTCAATCAATCTAGGCTTATATAAATCATGATGTGTGATGTTTTTCTTACATCTCTAACCTAGTATCTATACACACATATACACACACACACATATATATATACATATAGATGTTGTAGAGAGCAATTCTACAGGATCTGGCCACTGCAGTGATGTTGGGGTTGCAGCACAGTTGATCGTCCAGCACCACGGCGAGGTTTCCCGTGGTCGGTGAAGGAAATACTGTAACGTTCTTGATGGAGATGAGTAGGTCCATGTGGGGGCAGTCTTTCCCCGGTATGAGGAGCAGCTCAGTCTTGTCGAGGTTGAGCTTGAGATGCGCAGTTGTCCATTTGCTAATGTTTGCCAGACATTGAGAAATGCGTGTTGCGACTTGGGTGTCGGAGGGGGGGAAAGAAAGGAATAGTTGGGTGTCGTCCGCGTAGCAGTGGCAGGAGAAGCCGTGGGTTGAGATTACAGAGCCTAGAGATCTAGTGTAGAGGGAGAACAGAAGAGGTCCTAGGACTGATCCTTGGGGGACTCCGGTGTCAAGAGAGCAGGGTCTGGACAAGGAGCCGTTCCATGTGACCTGATATGTGCGGTTAGGACGAGGCTCTGGCGGCATGGAGGGACTCTGTCACCGCGAGCAGGGCCGTCTCAGTGGAGTGTGCGGTCTTGAAGCCTGACTGGTGGGGGTGGGGGTCAAGCAGATTGTTTTCTGAGAAGTAGGAGGACAGTTGGTTCAAGAGTTTAGGAGTTTAGGAGTGCGAAAGAGTGCATAGCCTCTGCACCTTATCTCTCTCTACTCTCTCTATCTCCTGTCCACTCAGTCACCTACTAATCTCTATAACATATCACGCAGTCACTCACACAGGTGCTCGAGACACACACACACGCACATTTTTTATATTCTTTTTTTATTATTGACTTTTTGTATTGTATTAGTGTTTTATACTGTACATACCATTCATATGTTATTTTGTAAATAGTTGGACAGTAAGTTACGTTGTTGAAATCAGCTTGCATTGCACTGAATTATCTGTTATTGAATAATACTGAATAATGTAACATATTTATTTATTATGTTAGTTATTATTTATTTATTAGTAGTTATCTTGCACTTTATACAGTATTGCATTCATTTATATTATTTATTATTATGGTATTATATATAAGTTGGTTGTCGGTTTATATTTGTTCAATTCATTATTTTGCACATTAATAATTGCATTACTTACTTGTTGTTCATTATTTTGCACTTGGGGCCCCAGTTTCATTCTGTGCTTGGGGCCCCCAAAAAGCTGGAGCTGGCACTGGTGACGATGATACAGCTGGCTTGTGTAAATATTTATTAAAATGACTTCCAGCTTCGCCTCTTCCCGTAAAACATGCTTAGATAACGCCATCAAGATAAGATAAAGGCACCAAAAGCATATGGATTGCTCAACTCTGGTTAAGCAATTGTCAAGTTCTGACAGGGCGGTTCGCTGGTATATAAGAACCGCACTGTCTCTCGTTCTCTACCAGACACTTTGGGTTCAGCACAAACCTGAACTAAAAATGAAGACTCAGATTAGATTGTTGTGCTTTGCTGTGGTTACCTTGCTGGCCGATGCTCAGATCGATCAGATCATGCAGCTCCCACGTGAGATCCTGGACAACTTTGTGTTTCCTCTGCGCAACTACCGCCTGGGAATGCTTCAGGTTGACACTGTGAGTATATAAAACAGATGCTTATACGCATGTAGTCAATATAATACATGTAAGTTTGCCTACTATTGCATTAACATGACATATGTCTATCTCTAATATAGGCTGATCCAGAGAATGTAGACCCCTCCACAGTGTCAGTGATGAGGCTGACATTCCGTGCACAAGAGATAGACTGCAGCCAAATGAACGCTTCCATGCAGGGACAGCAATGTCCACTGAAGGAGAACGGGGTAAGCATGTACAACGCTATTGTCTTGAAAAGAGCATCTTTTGTAGTAATGTTAGATTCATATGACAGATGTGGTTTGATTTTCAGATTGTAATCACCTATTTAAACATGTTCTTTCCCAGAAAGTGATGTACTGCAGCGCCAAACTGAGATACAAAAGCCAAGACATTCAAGGCGCTCAGATCAGTTGTGATGCTGCGATTAAGGAGGCAAGAGTTATCTTTAAAAAATACATGAATACACGCAGAGCTGTTGTGAATGTTCTTCATATGATTGGCACTCCATTCACAGTTAATATAACATTAAATGTCACTAATAACAATACATGATTTTATTATTAAGCGGAATTCATTATTTTGAGCAGCGACAAAGTGTTGAATCTGTATATTTTACGATCCACTGTCACAACCTCAAACCTGTCTAAAGCTCACCTTGCATCCATTTCTGTGGCATCTCTTGATAACAGAAAAGAGTGAGGAGAAGCAAGTCTGGCAGTGGATCAGGACGGGGGTCAAGCCGCAGCAGCAGCAGTAGGGGATCCGGGAGTCGTACAGGCGGTGGCTCTT
>OMKP01091341.1:0-21218 GCA_900302375.1 Bathygadus melanobranchus | reverse complement strand
TTGTCGAGGTTGAGCTTGAGGTGATGCGCAGTTGTCCATTTGCTAATCTTTGCCAGACATTGCGAAATGCGTGTTGCGACTTGGGTGTTGGAGGGGAGATTACAGAGCCTAGAGAATAGAAGAGGCCCTAGGACTGATCCTTGGGGGACTCCGGTGTCAAGAGAGCAGGGTCTGGACAAGGAGCCGCTCCATGTGACCTGATATGTGCGGTCCGTCAGGTAGGAGGTAAACCAGAATAGAGCAGATCCCGCAATGCCGAGTTCGGCGAGGGTGGAGAGGAGGATCTGATGGTTCACAGTGCCGAAAGCGGCAGAGAGGTCAAGTAAAAGTACTGATGAGAGGGATGAGGCTCTGGCGGCATGGAGGGACTCTGTCACCGCGAGCAGGGCGAGTGTGACTGGTGAGGGTCAAGCAGATTGTTTTCGGAGAGGTATGAGGACAGTTGGTTCGAGACGGCGCGTTCCAGTGTTTTTGATAGAAATGAAAGAAGAGATACTGGTCTGAAGTTCCGGATCTCGGCTGCGTCAGCGGTGGGATTTTTAAGGAGGGCCTTGATTCTGGCTGTCTTGAAGGGGGTCGGTACCAGGCCTGAATTGAGGGAGGAGTTGATCATGGTGGTAAGGAATGGCAGGATGTCGTTTGAGATGCCTTGGAGAAGGGGGGTGGGGATAAGTGTTTTATCCTACTTTTACTTTCAGGCAATGTTCAACCGAACCCAGGCCCCGCTCTAAATAGTATTGGTACCCCTGTTGAATTCAGAGACAGATCTGGCCTTGGTGTTATTCATATAAATGTCCGAAGCCTGCTCCCAAAATTAGATTTAGTTAAAATTTGGACCCAGACAACTAATACTGACATCCTTGTATTGTCTGAAACCTGGCTTAATAAATCAGTTTCAGATAAGGATATTTTTATAAAAGGGTATAATGTCTTTCGCTGTTATCGCCCTAGGAAAGGTGGTGGCATTGCTATTTACATAAAAAGTAGGTATCATGCTACCATCTTAACCTCAGTGTCTATTAGTAAACAATTTGAATTTCTTGAATTCTCCCAGGGCCAGTCTCTCAATGTCATAGGTTGTTATAGACCACCCTCGGCCTGTAATGAAGCCTTTTCCTCCTTATCTGACTATGTTGCTGAGCTAAATTCAAGTGAGCTTCTTTTGGTTGGGGATCTAAACTGTGATTGGTTAACTTCAGTATCAGACAGCCTTAAATCTGTCTTCGATTCCTTAAATTTGACTCAATTAATTGATAGTCCCACTCGTCTTAATCCTAAACAACCTATGAGATCATCCTTACTTGACTTAATTCTAACAAATGCCCCTCATACGTATACAGATATAGCGGTCACCTTAGTGATCACTGTGCCATTGCAACTATTAGAAACGCCAAACTCCCTAAGATTAAACCTCGACTCCTGTTTAAAAGAGATTTTAAACACTTTTATGAACAAGCCTTTTTCCATGATTTGGCCCACTTTGACTGGACTAGAATTTCTCTTTTCGATAATGTAGAGTTGGCCTGGAAATACTTTTATGATGGATTCCTTTGTTGTATAGATAAACATGCGCCATTTCGTAAATTTAGGGTCGTCCAGTTTCACCTGCAAAAACTAAAATTGGTTTTAAATACAGATAAAACCAAACTCATGTTATTCTCTAATACAAAAGAGTTGCCAGCAAATCTCCCAATGATCTTAAAGCAAATTGAAATGGTCACAAGCTATAAGTAATTGGGCTTTCTTATTGATCGGGAGCTATCTTTTAAAGTTCATATTGCCAATCTGGTTTCCAAACTCAAAGTGAAGTTACTTTTATTTTAGAAATAAGGCCTGCTTTTCCCTTAGAGCTAGGAGAATTCTTGTATCAACATTCCTGCCTTTATTAGATTATGGTGACGTGTTGTTTATGGGTGCTTCAAACAAATGCTTACAGTCTCTGGACACTATGTATCATTGTGCTTTGAGATTTGCTACTGGTTGTAGCCGTCTCACTCATCACTGTACCCTGTATGCAAAAATTGACTGGCCATCTTTGAATGTACGCAGGAATACACATTGGCTGAATTTTATTTATAAATCTCTCCTTGGTTCAGTTCCTTATTATTTATATACATATCTCCAAAGAACCAAAAGCCACTATGCCCTGCGTTCTTGTGATGTTTTCCTATTGTCTGTCCCTTGGGTTGGGAAAAAGAGCATTTAGTTTTGCTGCCCCCTCTGCATGGAACATTCTCCAAAATGACTTGAAATTGTCTGATCTTATTTCACTTGAGGCTTTTGGCACTATTTGAAAGGATCGACAACGCGAGACCATTGGACAGTGCCTGTGTTTTTGAATTGTTACTTGTATTCATAACTTCTGTATTTTAACCTCCAAATTAATTGTATATATTAATTGTTGTTTGTTTCTTAATTTGTTGTTTGTAAACGGTTTCTCAATTGTGTTATGCTCATCATGACGTGTGCTGCTGCCCTCTTGGCCAGGTCACCCTTGTGAAAGAGATCTTGATCTCAATGGGTATTATCTGGTTAAATAAAGGTCAAATAAAATAAAATACAAATGTCAAGCTTACCTGCTGCTGCTTGAAATTCATTTAAGTTATGTCTATTGTGCTAGTTCATCTCCAATTTAAGGATGCTTACAAGTAGTGCTAGACGGTATGACGTTTGATCCGGTATAACGATATGGGTATGGCTATGGTATGAATTTCAGCCAAACCGTTCAACCTGTATAGAATAAATTGATTGAAAGCAGGAAAAAAAGAAACTTGCTTAACACTGATCGGTGTGAGTGTGAGTGATACGTGAATGTTATGCTGCGTTACATCTAGCCGATCAATGCAACTGCAGCAAAAAGCATGTGGTTGTATTGACTGAAGCTAGGGAAGAAGTAAACCATGTCGCCCAAACAAACAAGGGCTAAAACACACAAGGGTGCGACTACTGGATCCAACCCTACTGTGCGAAAAACTACTCACAGGACATGTGAGACAAAAAGACGCAAGCTCCCATCCACGTGAGATGAAATACACACAAAGGTGATGGCAAAGCCTGCGGTTCGGCGAAGACTGCAGTTCGGCGAAGACTGCGGTTCGCCGAGGCCTGCGGTTCCGCATAGATTGAGAATAAACCATGTCTGTCAGTCTAATGTCCAAGTTAGCAGTGTATTCTCAAAACTAAACAAATTAGCGACGCAAAATAAAGAGCAACTAAAAAAAAAAACTAAATTGACACAACTCGCAAATAAAATAAATAGAATACTTAAATTGATCATTAAAATTGATAACATTGACAACAAACATTTACATTACATTTAGAGCATTTGGCAAACAGCCACTATATGTTGCATACCCATCCCCCCTTCCATTCCAGTGGTTGCCAGTTCTTTGTAGGGAACATCCGATATGGGTTTCTTGGGTCCAATACCGATGTTTTATTGACTTGGGCTGCAGATACTGATATTCCGTGCAGATATTTGATTTGTTAAATGCAAAACAAATGATGCTACATTTTTAAAAAGTAATGATTCATGGATACATTACTGCCATTGAAAAATTCCAATTCACTTCATTTTTATGAGATGAGAGATACCTGATGAGACAGGATACCAACAACATTATATTAATGGCTCACAAGCTATGTTTGAAGCGGACAAGCAATCTTACACAGAGAAACAAAACATACATTTTGGACCCATACGTTTTTTTCAATTATACATTTTTTCTAATCCTTTACCTATCCTAATTACTAATCCTATTACTTTTTAGGAAAATTATACTTTTATTCCACATCTTTGTAAACGATCTGTGGATGTATCGTTTGTAATTATTTGTCTCCATAAAAATGTTATCAAATGCACCTTTAAGCACACCATGCACAAATAAAATAAATACTTCAGCACACCGCTCGCAAATTGAACAATGTCGACATGTGGTGACAAGTGGTTGTACATACATCGAGCCAATATGCACAATTCTCCATGAGCATGCTAATATGCTAATGCTAGCAAGGTTAATACATAAACACGCAAAGTTTTAAGTCCCTTGGCACGTTTTTAGCTCAATCAAAAAAACAACAAATTTTTTGGTCAGTCAGAGGAAAGCAGCATATGTCAAATTTGGTGTTCGGATTTACGGTTAATTTTTTCTGGTTAATTTTTCAAGTTTCCGAATTTTCAGCAAACGGGGTGGGGGGCATGGCCATTTAGGTTTGACCGCAAATTATAGCGCTCCCTGTGATCAAAGCGGTACCAAAGCTCATATTTCGAGTTAAATTAATTATTAATTATTAATTAATTAATTACAACGCAAGCATTTAAGAATTATATTCGATGCGCATGGCGATGTGTGTCCGACAACATACACACTCTTAGTTGTAGGCTATATTATAGCCTAATGTTACATAAAATTAATTTGTTTAAGAAACATTTAATATATTGCAGTTGATCTTCTAACCGCTAGAGCGGTTAGAAGAGCTTCAATTATTTCAACTTTGGTCGCTGAGCACAGAGAAGCTCCGCTCATCAATGGAAGAGTTCTGTGTGTTCACAGAAAAGTTCAGTGTGATTGGTTCCTTAACAAGTGTAGTCTATTCATGTTTATGAAACAAATGACCAATGTGTTATTATAAGGGAAAGCTTTTGCCATTTTGGTTGCTACATATGCTTATTAATAAAGTGAATCACTCATTTTACTGCTACCTTACATTTTTAGGTTGATTGACGGTATGAGCATGTTGGGATGTATTGCATCTAATTATATATTTATTGTTAACGTTGCGTTCAATGTTTCTTTTGCTTCCTAATCTCAATAGCTCATTAAAAAGAAACGATTAATTTCAGATTAGTGTTGTTTTCCAACACATTGGACTGGAATATTGTCAAACGTCCAGTCTTTAGAACAAGACTAATCTGAAAGAAATCTGTCCTTCAACAAGCTATTTTGATTTGCAAGTGAATATTTTCAAAATAAAATAAAACTTGTGTCACGCCTCACATGGGTGTATGAAACATTGATAGTCGCACAGTTGAGAGCTTGCATCTTTTGTCCCACAAGACATTACCCATGATTGAGGTGGATCCAGCAAAACATTCAAGGAGAAGAAAGCAACATGGGAGGTACCAAAGAAGAATTTATACAGAAAAGGGGGGCTTTGTCAGTAGTTCCACTCCGCTTGAAAGCAAGTGACGTGGAGCAAAATACTATTGTATTGTTTCTCTGCATTCTAGCACCTCCCTGTGTCATACCATGATATATACAGTAACCGTGATGATTTTAATTTATACCGTTATAAAACATTTTGGCCATAACGCCCAGCATTACTTACAAGTACATCGGGCACATTAGGGATCAAACCCAGAACCAGGAGGGGGTAGAGCACGCTATATACTATCTTGATCTATATATAATTTACCATATAATTTGCCTTCCATATAACTTGCTGAATTGCTAAATCATTTTTCAAATTGTTCCATCTGGTCTATCAGATAGAAGAGAGCGATCATACAGATTCATGACAACAGCAAGCAGAGCAAGCAACATACAAGTATTTGTAACGTAGCAGACTACAGCAAAATGGTAACTACCTTGCTTTAACAGCCTCTGACGGCAGTATTCCAGGTACCAAGTGTTCCAGAGGTGAAATGAAGTACCCATTGTGAATATGACAGTCAAACTGGTCTTCTTTCTTTGAGGATTAGCAACAAAGTAAATTAAATGGTTAATATATGACATTTGGTGAATTATTTTATACACATTTTTAACAGTATAAATCTAATAATATCCTTGATGGAAAAATGTGACATTAATCAATTGATTGGACCACAAAGCAAATGCTTGTCTATAATCTTTCAAAAACAAACCCTAAATAGTAAAAGCTACTTATGCTTGAGGAAATATGGTGAAATATTTATTGCATCGGAGAGGATTTTGGAGCCTGGAAACGATTTTTGATCCACATGGAGAAAGTATCAAAATTACACTGGAAAATGTTGAGCCCACAACGTCCCCTGTTGAACTTTGAAGTTGTGTGTGTTCTTGGAATCTGTAAGTCGCCCACATTGCATGTTTACTTCTGTGACATTCGCTATGTCATGGCTAATTTTGCACACTAGTTGACACACTAGTTACTTGAGCGTTTTAAGCTTACCTTTGTTATTTAGAATTTTCATATTTCATAACATTTTCAATTTTCATAGGCTAGGCCTTTTTTTCTCTACAGTTTCACTGAGGCGGTTATGTTCATTTTGCACTTCTAAGTTCTTAAGAAAATAATCGGTACTTTCATTCAGGAAAATAGGCTTTACCATGTTAGTTTATATAGACATTTATTGAATTACCAGAAAACATGCTATATCATGATATATATCATCAGAGATCTTAAATCTTAAAATTACCTATATTGGGATATAAGATCATAATCGCCCAGCTCCATAGTTTCGCCAATGACAATAATGACAATCTACGCCTAAACAATTGAGAACACAATAAGATTGTTAGATAGATGGTTCTCCTAAACAATGTAACAGTGGCGCTGTGCCACCATGCTCCTTTCCAGCCTCACCATGTAACATTACAAAATGATGTGATGCGGACATTTAGTGGACGTCTGCGTTTTTCGTTTGTTTTCTTTAGGAGTGTCACATACATTGAAGTATGCTGCGCCTCAGAGACAGAGAGCATCAGCAACAACTGTAGCCTTTTTTCACACAATATCAAGGGTTTCCTACAGCTGTCTCCAGGCAAGGCGCAGTGCCTCCATTAAATGACTAACCGCTTCTACGAATTAACTTTTCACAATATGACAATGTGTACGTCTGTTCATGTCAGCATCTGCATTAAATTTGACAGAAAATATAGGCTACTATTAGCCTAATGTACTATAATGTAGGCCAATACAATATACGTGAATATAATAAGTCTATGAAGAACAGTGGGTCTTTATGGAGACTGAGAGCTCCGTTCTGTCCTATTACACATGGTATTCACATCCAATCCTAAAATCCTTGACTGATTTCAAATATAAAATACATGTGAATGATATGTATCTACTGTACAGAACAAATGTGGCACCATTCAATCTAGCAGAACAGCGAAAATGCACTACTGAGTACCAACAGAGAGAATAACCAGCGCAAATGGGTGTGGTAAGTGGACTGCATTTATACAGTGCTTTTATCCAAAGCGATGTACATTTGCCTCACATTCACCCATTCATACACCGACAGCGGTGTCAACCATGCAAGGTAACAACCAGCTCATCAGGAGCACTTAGGGTTAGATGTCTTGCTCAGGGACACCTCGACAATTAGCTAGGCGGAGCCGGGGATCGAACCAGCAACCTTCCGGTTGCCAGACAACCGCTCTACCCCCTGAGCTACTGCCGCCCGGGATTGCACACACACCCGTGTGTGTGCAATCCCTTCATGTTGCGATTTGTGGATTGTCTACACTTTCCTTAATGCACACAATGTCTGCAATAAGCGTGTCGCAATAAAGCGATCTAAAGCGAGGAGCCATAGTTGAACTCCGCAATCCAAGTCACTGCAGGTCTAGCAGGATTGCCTCTCTTTTAACCCGCTTTAACACAACTGTTTCGCCGTTTCAGTTTTAAGTTAGCATTGCTAGACTTGGACCACAGATTGTCCCATTTGTTCTCCACTTGAGATAACTTTATTATTGAGCCTGAATATAGAGTAGCCTAAACATGCACAGCTCATTGTCCTTTTTTTATATTGCGTTGCGTTCACCCATCAGTTATTAGTTGTAATCTCTCATTAGCTGCAAACACATAAAAACAATAATTATTGTTTTCTCTTATCGATGGTTAATGGTCTATGTAAGCCTTATTCAATTGATGTAGGCCTATTAGAATGTGCTGTAGGATGAAGCAAGATGTATAACCTACCTAGGCTATATGATCTAAGAGCTATCATGTGAGTGTCATTTGCTAAAAATGGTCATAGTCATCCGTCAGGTAGGCCTATTAGTGTGTGAAATGTAAGAATAGCTGTTTCTAGTTGACTGTGCTCAAAGAGACAATTTAGCTATTAGACCACTCCTACCCTGATTGTTTCCGGGACTCCATCTTGCCTGTCAACGACATATAGCTAAGCTCCACCACAGGTGTGTGAATGCAACACTCCCCAAAGGAGAAGATTTGATCAAAACCTTGCTTCTCTTAGAATGCACATGATTTTTTTTTTTTTAAACCCACAAATGTTTGACTGAGATAATTTGAATAGACTCTTACGCTACTGCTTGCCTCTTTTAAGCAAGCATTTCTTCCTTCACTACACTTTTTTTGTGGGAAACCCTGATAGATTAGGTTGAAAATATGCAAAGTTATCCAATAAGCATTTCAAATGGCTCTTATAAATACACACAATGTTTTGTTTTTTTCAATCATGTTTGTTATTATAATGTATAATATTGTAATGTGCTACATTTTGACACATTTCTAGGCATTTTTTTTTAGACTAGTCGTTCATAGAAAGGTCCTGTTAAGTCAGGGAACTTAACAGGGAAATTAGTCTAAACTGTGACCCTGAAAGCTTTGTAAAGTTTCATTGACATTAGTAAACACATAGTAAATGTCACAAAATGTATACTCAGACATCGAAGAATTTCAAAAAGACAAAAGCCAAAATTGTAATACCTTATCTATGTAAACAGGATAGTCTTTGGGCACCAAATGCTTGCATCTCTCTCGGTCCCCAATGATTTTACGGAACTCGAAGATTCTGAAGGAAAGAACAAGAAGATAACAAATTCAGTCCATCCATAATATTTCTGTACATTTTTCTGCTACAACTTGATGGCAATAGAGACCAGGGAAATATGCTTAGAGGGCATTGACATGACAAATAATCAAGGAAGCTAAAGGAATTAACTAAAATGGGTTAAATTAAAATAAGTCATCCTCAGTTAGATTAATGTGTTTTATATATATATAAGTACATATTACATGTATGTTATGCAACACAATATCACACTTAAGAATAGTCTATAAGCAGTACATACTATGGGATAATACTAAAGTCAGGGTTTTGACCCTTGGCCTCATATAAACATTTAATTAGCAGTATGCCAGAATGCATTTCGATTCTCATGTCAATGGTTACTAACAAGAGCACAAATATGTTATATATAGCAATAAGTTAATGACAAAATGTTGAATCGGTTGGGATGTCTTGGTTTGATTAACACAAAAAAGGATTATGTATTATGTAATTTATTCATCATGTCAAACATTTTGTGATTCACGTGGTACAAGCCATTTACAAGTCATTAGCTATTACCCATTTATTAGTCTTTCTTTTACCCCTCCATTCCACCCAATAAAAACCTTTAAATCATCAAACCACCAATAAAAACATCCACCGGTGTATTCGTCCAATCGGTGAACCCTTAAACTGATGTTTCCCCGAGATAAAACGACATTTCTCAGGTAATTATTGCAGGATATCAGAATTGCCCAAAATTGTCTTTGTAACTTTGTACTACGAGCAGTGTTAGCTCTTTGGAGATAGGAACACTGCTGACCACCAGCCATCATGGACAGTCAGTTAAAGCTAATAATGTGGGCTGGGAATCTATAAAGAAATGTTTACCAATTTATTATTTCCCAATTTGCTGTGATTTCCCCAAGCTTGTAATCATCTATATTTAAAGTCTCTGAAAACCTGTCCAAAAATGTAAAAAATGTATAATGTAAAAAAACATTATACATTTATAATGTAAAAGCAAAAGGGACAGTTTGCCGATTTAAGACATTAAAGGCTACCGTTGGGGTAGTGGGAGTCTTTAAATAATGTTGTGCAATCGAACTACTAAGACAATTGAGTGCAATCGAACTAACAAGTCAACAGGGCAAGGGGAGAGAGGGGAGTCTCGCAATACATCCAAAGGTTGGTTGGTTAGATATACAGCTACATATAGATATCTATCTATCTATCTATTTATTTATCTATTCAGCCCAGATTCTACCCTAAACATTCTAATAAACACTTTTTCATTGAAAAATCTTAAGGTAGCAGACCAACACAGACAAACATTAGGTATACCTATGTGTTCTTATTCATGCATCTACTACACAACAATGTTCTTCCTCTTACAAACCTGCTTTATTTTGGTCTAGTGCAATACCTCTTAAGATCTTCAGGTTTTCCCCATCCCTGAATGAAGAGTTTGGTGAGGAGTAACCGTCTGTAAAGGACATCCAATCGACTCACACCCATGGGCTACCAACTAGCATCTATGATATAAAAGAAATATCACTCAACATTTCAAAACAAATCAAAATATATGAGCTATTCAATATTTTCATGTTCAGTTGCCTCCAAGACTGAGTTAGATATTCCGCTCTCATCTGGTGCTACATTCTGAATGAAAAATATTCACGGCGTTTACATGCACACTGAAAAGCAGAATTAAATTTGTGTATGCACCAAAGGTCAGCTATTCACATCACATACCAATTCAGAAATACAAACAAGAGCATATTTGGTCACATCGGTCGTTATAGACCTGCGATAGCTCGCCCTTCAGTGCACTTGTGTGTCAAGCTAATAACCTACTGAAACAGGTTATGGCGCTATAAAAAGACGATTCCCGGTCAAGTCCTAGCAGTTAATACTAGCACCTAAAGTTGAAATATTGCAACTTTGACGCATAGTGAAAAAACACAGGGCGCCCTCAGCACAGGCACACTGTACCATGGGTAAACAATGATGAAATGGGCAGCGCAATTTTAAAAACCCTGTGTGATCGGCCCATGGTCGGCGATTGAGCATTCATGGAGGATAGTAGCATTCACGTGAGTAGACACAGGCAGCCTTGTCAGTGTGGCTGCTGTTGAACGATGTTAGCATTCCCTCTATTGTCAGCTTTGCCATTCTACTGGCAGAAGTCTGCTGGCTGTAACTGGATGCGCAGTAAACGTTACCTGAGATAAAACGATAAGACTTAAATCCCTAGCTTCCAAAGCTCAATATATTTAATTAATTAATTTACATGCACGCAATTTATAGAGTAATCGTTTCTATATTTCAAAAGGGCTTGGTTGTGGGCCACTAAGCAAAAGTAGTGAAGCCTTTTATTGTTGGTGAGCCTGTGGTCTGCCGTTGTTCAGCACGTTACATAGGACAACGTTCTTTCTTTTTTTTGCCCAAATACTGATCTTGTATTTTTTCTATTTTAATAATTCTAGATGACTGGACAGAAATCTAGTCCCTTATGGTAGTAAGAGATGCAAAAAAACATTATATCTGCATTATATATCAGCCATCGGCCATTGAAAAACCTGTTGGTCGATCACTAGTGGAGTGGGCCTTTACACGCAACCTCTTTCGTAGCAGAGTGCCATAGCCGCAATTGTTGTTGTTTTTTATCTGTTGGCATTGACAGCAGCCAACTGATGAAGGGAGCCAAAAACGACTGACATTGAACGCAATAAGTACATAGTGTTAAGAAACACCTACATTTTAACAAATTGAACGAATTGCGTTTTAGAAATAAAAATATATGGTTGCATTATAGGAACGTGGACACGATTGAAGAGTTTCAACGCGATGTTTGACTATTTACTCTGAATTTCTTTCAGACTGACTGTGTGTGACACCGGTGACTCTGCTTCCAGACAGATGGTTTGGTTTGTTTGGTTACCAGGTCGCTATCAGCCCCCACCTGCCAAACCTTTGTGAAATAGTATGTTTATCTTACTCACGCTTATTATATAATCTGATTGTTGTTTAGCGATCTCTACTGTATAACCGATTGTTGTATTAGCAACCTGTTTTGTATGTCACCACGTCTCTGCTAGGGATGGGTCATGATTTTTTGGTACTCAAAGAGTACCAAAAACATTTTTATTTCTTTTTTAAACGAAGTTTATGCATTTTCCCATGCTTTTGTTACAAAAACTACAAAAAAACCCTAATCTAATAGTTTTCATCTAATGTACACATATCGACAGTCAGTTTAACCTGTATTAGGGCTTTAGATGTATCGTTTCAGGTCATCCCGATGTCTGCATGCGCAATAGTCACATCAAGACACACATTTCCAATATAGATGTCCTGTATTTTAAACAGGGCTCTACAGAGCATTTCTTTTGTTGCACACAATACATCACAGGTTGGTATAAAAACTATCTGCACACCCAGACTCAACCAGTGTTACACACACATATACGTATATACACAAGGACATTTTATATATATATACAATTGACATATAATTTTATTTAACATTCGGGAAAATTTGGAGTTGGTTGTCAAAATGTTTGGTGGGTAGTCTTCATAAATGGGAACATGCGTTAACCCGCATGTTCCCAGTCACGTAGTGTGGACGACCGACTCGATGGCAAGGCAAGACCACTAGTAGACCACTCGTGTAGCGTCGAAATTGACCCCGATTTAAGAAGTCGCGTAATGGAGAGCTGCCTTTAAGTTGCATACTCAAACTGGTTGCTGGATTGGGTTGGGCGTAGGGTGGGATTTTAGACCATATCGAATGTATTTCGCTGACAATTAAAAAGACCCAAGTTGATGATTAATAGTTAAGCTATTATCTTTTATCACGATAGCTTTTATTTCATTAACTATCGGTCACGTTCCTTCACAAACTGTCCACACCAGCAGTTTATATGCACATTTGATAACAAAATACAATTGTTGCTATCAAGACATATTGAGATTTACGTGGAGTTGTAATCAAAAGTACCTCACGATTCTGTGATGAAGTTGTCCTTCTGGTTAGCCATGAATGTCAGTGGGTTTGAGTTACAGTGAGCGTTTACTTGATTTCAATCCCACAGTTCCATGCGTAACTGGTACGGAAAGGACGGAAGCCGTAAGTCAAGTTCGCAGCACATTTCAGTGCTACAAGTGTTGATGTTAGTGTGTTTATATATATATAATATATATATATACCACACTAACTATGATTGTGTACCATGATCGTTGTATGAATAAATTAAGAATGTTGAACAAAAGAAGGTACGCCATTAATGTTGATGTTTATGTAGACTAGACTGAGTAGAATTACATAAAAATAAGACTAGAACCATCCTTTTGTTATTATATGGATTGACAGTAGGCGGCAGCAGACTGCCGGTCGGTGTCTAATACACGACGAAATTTGACAAGGAAGAAGAGAGACATCTCGTTTGCCCAACATATCGCGGTAATTAATTTTGGACTTGGACGAAAGGCGAAATGGCTGACTCGGGCAGCACTTGCCAAATAGTAGATACCGACCCAAAACCATACAAATTATCTGATTTGTTAAATCGTGGATGGAAAATTTTTGAAGAAGTAGACACCACAAATGAGCCAATTGGATCAAACAGCGTCCAAGTTAAAATTAAACGTGGGATAACAGCGTTGGAAGATGTTACGCGAATGGTTGCTCAGCTTGAACTGTTTAGTCGCAATGAGCTGTTAGAAGAAATTGCAACGACAGATCTAAAATATCTCCTGTTGCCGGCACTGCTAGGTGGTCTAACCATGAAGTTAACAAACCGAGACAACCGCTTAGAAATCGTAAATATGGCAAGGGAGTACTTTCACGAATTTCTTAGAAGATGCAAAGAATATAACATATCCGATTTCAAACTCCCCAAATCCCTGACGGAAATGGACGAGGAGTCAAAAGGTACACAGTCTACAGCTAAGGTAAACAACCAATTTATGTAAACTATGTCGACAGCAAACTATATTGGCTGCCTTTTTTTATGAATTTGGACAAGATTCATCGGAATTAAACCTGTTCTGTTCGCAAATGTCTCAGCTAGTCGGTATGGTATTACCGTTTAATACGTTCTGCATAATATACGTATTGTAAGCATTCTTTTCCGTTTGTAAATATCGCCGCATATGCGTTTTTATTCATGCCCCCATTTACTATAATAGATTCATGGTGAAATGCCTTGTACAATTATCGTGCGTATACATTCTGAAATATCCCATTATGAATTCTAAAGGGCGACGTGTTTGCTGTCCATTTGGCCAATGACACAGTTTCTTGTTTAATATGGGATTCATGTGAAATTGAGATTGGGGCTAACTATCAAAGGATGTAAAGTAAACAATTTATTTTCTTAGTTTACAGCCTCCTCCAGCTCGTCGGACCTCGTTGCCATGGCAGTGCAGAGACAAGCCAAGATCGAAAGATACAGACAGAAAAAAATGACAGAAGATAGACTAGTAGAAATAAAAAAAGCTGTTGATAGTGAAAAGGCTGATGAAGAAGTTGTCCGTGACTTCTATCATCTCACTGTAAAGAAATGGATCAACATAGCTCTTGAGGAAATTGACAGCATTGACCAAGAGCTGGAGATTTTAAAGAGAAGGGACATTCCGCCAGGGCCCCCACAGTGTAAACATCCACCAAGGCCACCTATGAAACCTTTTGTTTTGACCAAAGATGATGTACAGGTAAGAACATGGCACTTTTGCTCAAGTATAAATATTTTGTCATGCATATTTGTTTTACATAATGGTAGTTATCCCCAAAATGAATTGCTGAACTTATACTTGTTTGTTAAACAGGCACAGGTGTTTGGAGCAGGTTACCCAAGTCTTCCCACAATGACAGTAGATGACTGGTATGAACAACATCAGAAACGGGGGGTCCTGCCTGATCAAGGAATGCCCAAGAGGGTTGCTGTTGAAGAGAATGCGGATGCTAAAGATCATGAGGATGAGATGAAAGAGAAACGGGTGGAAAATGACGATGAGGAGGCCCTGAATAAAGCCAGAAATTGGGATGACTGGAAAGACTCTCATAGAAGAGGTTATGGAAACCGCAAGAACATGGGCTGAACATATCCAAATGTCCACATGCAGGATTTTTCTGTATTAAATAACGTCTAGCGTTCGCAAGTTTGTCATCCAATTTAAGAATGTATAATCATTCTGTATTTTTGGTTGTCTAATTTGTTTGTGTTTAAAATGTTCTTCAAACACAAGGAAAGCCTGCAATGTCAGCTGTTTGTAACCTGTGCTTGAGTCAGTTATTAACAATGAAACCAAGCCATTATGTTGCGCATCTTCCAATAAAGAAACCCAATAAATATGCTTAACCAATTGCGTTTGTAAAGATGTACAAAAACTGCGTTTCTATTCTCACCTGTGGTTTGGTGACGCTAATAATATGCATAAGTAAATTCTGAACTGCCTGACATCAAAGTCAATGAAAAAAAAAAAGAAAAAGGATTGATTATGCTCTTGTTGGTAGTACTTCCCTGCAAACAAACAGAATCCGCTTTAAGTAAAGTTTTATTGATCAATACAACTACAATATTGAAGACGAGAGGGAGCAGACATTGGATGAAGACAAACTACCACAACAATAAGTAAAGTGATGCATGTAAGTGTCAAAGAAATGCTGTCGATACAATTCTGTATTTAATCAATTTGACCCACACCTGTTTGTGTCAGGTGTTTATTCTTGTAGCTAGGCCAACGGCAGACTGGGCAGCAGTGTCTGCTCCCCACCAACCAGACTACAATGCATTGCTCATGGAAGGCATGTCCACAAGGCAAACTCATTAGCAACTCCTTGCAAGCAAAGTTCTCTAAACAAACCACACATTCTAAGCAATGTATTGTGCCTTGTGGCCACAAAGACCAATCACACTGTTGATAAGGTAGACAGAGTAGCTTCAGATCCAATCCATCCTGGTGTCCTCTTGCTGTTGATGGTCCATTTTCTTGGCAGCAGCAACTGACATCAGTGTCACACTGACATGTGTTATTTATGTTGTTGATTTGATTATTTGGATTTTGTATAACACAGTTATTCTTTGGACTAACATTCCAATCTGAATTCCGACTCATTTCATTTGGTGCAAAATTTGGAGTTTTACTTAACTCCCCTTCCTCTGAGATATTAATTTGCCTTACATAGTATTTGGGTATAAAACCCAGGTTTTCACCATCTTTGACTGAATCAATTCTCTCTGCCCTTGACTCCTTGCTGCTTTGTTGATTGATAGTGTTGAAATTCCAAGTTGGTAGAGCTTTGATATAGTCTACATTCACCAGAGGGTGCAGCCAAAGGTCAGGAAATGCCATTCGTTGAACCAGAAAATTGGAATCATCCCAATCTGACTGATCAACTGGGACCTGCTGGAGTGAGACAATTGGATGGAGCAGGCAGGAGATGTACCAATCCCACAGACTGGTAAGCCATTCCAGATTTGTACTGCTTTCCCCTTCACTCATTGAAGGACAGCGCTTTTTCTCAACATAGTCAACTAGCAAACCATGTGCTAGGTATGTGGAGAGAAAGAGGGCAGGGTGTGATGAATAGAATATCCAGTCAGCTCTAATTAAGCTGGCCAATGATGTTGTGTCAATGTAGCGAAGCAGCTTCAGACTGAACGCATAGAAACTTTCCAGATATTGCAACTGCAGGAGTGCCTGGAATGAGTACAGAGAATGAGCAGGTACCTTTAACAATCAAACAGAACATCTGTATGTATTATTCATTGCATTTATATTAATTAATTGTAGCTAATAGCCTTGCAAATAATCAACAATGTTGTGTGATAATCTCCCTTTGAAAATATACTGGACTGAGTTGTGCTGTGAATGAATGAATTCTTACCAGAACAGGAAGCCAGGAGACCAGAAGTAAGGAGTTATATGTTCCAAGTGTTCTGATCAAAACGACAAACCTTTTCACAGTTGCCCCCTGCATTTAAAAGGAAACTTCTTAAATGTTTTTATTTCTCAATTCCTGTCCGTTTATTCAACCACAAAATAATTCTGAAATACAAGCCAGTAAAAAAAATGTGACCTATTTTTTTCAGAAAGACGTTGCGTAATCCATCATACCTGCGTTATGAAAAGGTCCATCCAGGATAGCAGATTAACCAAAACCAGACTGAGAACGAACAGGTCATTAACCTCTGGTTGCACTGAACGCAGAAATGTATCCATGGCAGCCAAAGACAGGAACTCTCCAGTACTGCAGGACAGAGAGAAGGTAACAGTAACAGTAACACTTGTCCACAAAATATATGAATGTGAGATATAAGAAAAAAGAATAAAGGTGTATAGTGTCACCTAATGTAGTACATATGTATACAAACTACAAGTATAAGTTAACACCCTGTTTCAGCCTATCTGAACAGCCAGTAGGCTTTTCTTAGTTCCACATATCAATTAATATCCATATCTACCTCCCACAAGGTGGTCTGATACTTCTCATCCCATCTAGGATTAATAAAGCAAGTCTCATTTTAAAAATGCAGTGCCAGATTTTACAGCAGAGAACATTTTAATCTCAACTCCCAAAGTACAATTGTTTACCAAAAATGTATGTCTAGAGAATGTCCTTTATGTCCATGTAAGATTTAAATGCACAAACAAGAATTCCACTTCTGTCTAATTCCACTTCTTCTATTAGGGCCTACCTATGAAATATAAACAAGTCCTAGAAGATCTCTACAAAAAAGTTTTAAATATACACTCACCATTAAGTAATATTACCAAAGTAGATGGTTTACATTACTCTTAATTCTACTACAAACTATATGTTTTGGTTTGTTTCCATGTCATGACATCATATATCCTACTATGCTGGTATTTGTTGTGCGAAAGGGAGTAATCATCATTGCACCAATGATAGTATGGCCGGGTTATTAGCAAGATCCTTGGCCATACACTGTTTATACAGGTCAGAATAAACACAGCCCTGGTATCCATCCTATGCATTGTATTTGATCCTCTACCTTTTTCTTATCAATGTCAGTAACCACAAATTCATATTTCATCATAGTGGCCTTACCTGTTACCATACTGATACATTCCTTCAGGCATCATGAGGATATAGGCAGGACTGTTTTTCACACCAATCTCTGAAAGAGTGCTGTAGTTATTCCACTGTCGTATGTCGACAAAGATGAATTCAATTCTCCCTGTGAATTTGACGGACAGGGAGGAAAAGAATGCTGGAGGCTGGGACAAGTGGGCAAACAAGAACATTTTCACTGCGTGGTGTTGATCAGGAAACCACTCTTCTGCTAATTGGCTAGGCTGTCGTAGTGTTTTGATTCTCTGAGCCACATGTGAGGTCATCCATCGAAAGATGTGTTCAGTTTCAAAGTGTTGACCATCATATTCTTTCATCATGACTTTGCCCTTGGATGCTGATGTCTGCGGCACGGACATGATCAGAGTAGATCTTTGCCATCCACGCTTTACACAGGACCTGTTAGAAAACACAAAATCATAGTGTATATTAGTGCATTAGCATATCCTTTTGTAACATTATGGCAATATTACCGTATTGTATTAATTATGCCCTGCATCAGAGTAGGGCTGGGCAATATATCGATATTTTATCGGTGATGTGATATGAGACTCATTATCATTTGAGATTTTGGATATCATAATATCATGATATGGCATAAGATAAGATAGAACTTTATTAATCCCAAAGGAAATTCTTGTGCCAGAGGTTGCTCAAAATAACATAATAAAAAACAACAGAATATACATGTCAAAAGGCCCAGCTCGGTCTCTGCTGTCTGCTTTCTTTCTTTCTCTCTCTCTCTTGGCCACGCCCAGCTCCAGGTGCAGAGGGGAAACACCTTCTGCACTCAATTAGCTCTGATTGAGAACTACCTACAAATTGCAGTCCACACAGACAAACAGGTTGGTCAAACAAAGCCAAGCCACATGGCCGTCTTTCTTGAACTCTAGCGTGCGTGAAGAACGAAACGTGAGTACAGATATCACCTCAGTTATGTAAACTATAATATCCTTTGAACCTTTGCTTTTATGTTAAGATTGTTGCTGGTCGAGTTAAAGGCCATGAACCTTGTTTTATGTAGGCCCCACAGTGTGTCTGTGGCCTCATGTTTAGTTCATGCTTTGGCATTTTGTCCTTCATTGGCCTGTGGCTTGTCTAGTTTTTGTGCTGGCTGGACTGCAAGGGACCTTTGGCCAAAGACTGTATATCAGGCCCCACTTATATATTACTGGTAGTCAGTCAGTGGAGTTATTAGTTTATTCCATTCCATCCCTCTTTATATACATTAGTTTCATATCTATCATTTATTTCCTATTGGCTGTTTATTCGTTATTATCTGTACAGCCTATTTGCCTTGTCTAATGTCTGTTTTCTCTTCCCTTTCTGCAGCACGCTGCCACAGCGGCTGCTCGACAGCCAGCAATCCTATCAATCCCATACATGTTGCTTTACCTTTATTAAAACCTGCACCCTCCTATACCCGCAGCCTCAGTGTCTTTCTACACCTCCACTGGTCATCTGACCGTGACTACCAGCCTGTGTCACATCCGCCTCAACCTTAACCAGTTACTCAACTCATCTAGAGGTCCCCTGACCTCGATCAATACATTTAGTAAAAAAAAATAAGTTAACTACAGTAAAAAGTAATATTGCACATGATATTGAAAATATTGCACATGTTGAAAAACTACTATTGCACATGATATTGCTCTGTGTCCAATGTTTCAACTGTCCTTTCTGCAGAAGGAGTTATATAGTTTGATGGCCACTGGTAGAAAAGACCTCCTGTGGTGTTCTTTGGTGCGACTCTGTAGTCTACAGCTGAAGGTGCTCTGGTATGACTCCAGTGTGGTGTGCAGGGGATGAGGCATTGTCCATAATACTGAGTACATAACTTGTCTTTTACAGGTTTTAAAGGCTGCATTATAGTAATTAAATTTAATTGTGAAGTAACTTTCTGAACTTAGCAAGCTGTTTTATTATTTGCCTTTACCCACTTAGTCATTACATCCACACAGGATTATCAAAAATCTCATTGTGTATACAGGACTATACCAAAACAGGCTTTACAACGTGGTTATTTTATTTATAGAATTACCAGAAAACTATGCTATGTTGTGATATACATAGTTAAGATATATTAAATGAGCTATAACAGGATAGAAGATTTTGGCCATATCACCCAGCACATAAAACAGGTAAACTAGAAAATGCGGTGAGTGCTGTAGTGTAAAATGAGCTCAACTGTATGTAAAATAATAATAATAAAAAAAAAAGATAATATCAATTCATTAACTTACAACTTGATACAGTTCTATTGATATTCATACAATTAGGTATTTCAAGGACACAAAAAAATACCCCGGTCCCTAGTAAGAAAAATCTATATAAAATGAACAAAGAAGCATGTGCGAGTCTTTGTGTATGTCTTCTTGTGTAGGCAAGGCCACTGAGATAAGGTAGGGTAGGGTTACTGCAGGGTTCCTAGCTTGACAGTAGCTAGCTTAGCTACTGTCTACTTGTTAGCTTAGCTTTTAGCTTTACCGGAAACTCGCTGAACTGCAACAATCTGAAAACACTGCATTTAACTGAAAATAGCAGCGACGGCAACTCACCGTGTTTCGTTCCTTCAATATTACTATCAATGCACAATGACAGTAATAACGTTCATGCAAGTATGTTTACTTGCTTCCCACCGTACTTTTACCGAGACGAGAACAGCGAAAAAGTCCCACTCTCCCTCTCACACCCTTGTATCACCTTTCTGTTATCCCGCCCCCCAGCCAATCAATAACTAAGGAACTTGACATTGCCTCATGACTGACTAATAGTGTTGTCGTTCGCGAACGACTCATTCAAAAGACCAAATCTTTTGGATGAACGAACTGAACTGAATCACTTACTGAAAAGATCCGTTCATTTCTCAGTTCAGTTGAGCTCTGCGATAAAGTGCTTGGGCGGAGCTCCGACTGCGTAGTCCGACGAACTTCACTGAGTGAGTCGTTCAGTGCAAAAGATTTGTGAGTGAGTCGGACTACGCAGTACGCAGTTCAATGAACGACGGAGCTCCTGAAGGCTGTTCCATACTCCGCGAGAAACGAGAACTTTGTTCTCGCACCCAGGGCTGCGAGAACAAGAACAAAGTTCTTTTCTGGCCAGGACATTTCATACTCCGCGAGAACTCTCCTGGGAAGGCCCGCCCACAGCAGCACACATCACGCGCGCTTAAGCTAAGCATTGTGGAAATCAGAAGAAACAAACAAAGAAACGCGCCGGCGGAAGCACAACGCAACCACGCCCACTTCAAATGGACCAATCACACAATAGTTCTCGCACACGACGCGAGAACAAAGTTCGGCCAGGACGATGTGTCGAGAACAAAGTTCTTGCTTCTCGCGGAGTATGGAACAGCCTTGAGTCGTTCACTGATAATTTCACAGCGTGTGCTAA
>OMKP01091336.1:0-13351 GCA_900302375.1 Bathygadus melanobranchus | reverse complement strand
TGTAAAAACTGAATCAATAATTTAATCTGCGTCACATTCCTGTCTGTGGCATTGTGTGGTTGGTGGCTGGTTTAAGCAGTCTCACCAGCCAGAGTCAGGTTGGTGGCTGGTTTAAGCAGTCTCACCTAGCCAGAGTCACTGATTGATTTGTTTGGCTGGGTGAGGCTGCACACCTGTGGGCCATTGCCTAATCAAGGCCCACAGGTTAAACCAGCCACCACCACACACACTGGGGAGAGCACTAGAAGTGTTACCATCTGCTCTGTCATTTTATATGCAATGTTACAATAAACCGGATTCTCTGCCACCTTCCTGTGTCTTGGGGAACCCTTTAAAGAAAGCCACTTAGGTGGCGTGTGGAACTTCTTTGCTACAAGAATATTATGGGATGAAAAAGCGTTATTTCTGTGTCAGCATTCATGAAAACCAGCTGGGATGTTCTGGACTCACGTGGTTTGGGATCAAGAGGGCCTGCTTCCTCACCCTCTTGGAACCCTAGAGAGAGACAGACAGAGAGACCAAGACAGAGATGGAGAGAAAGAAAGAAAGAGGCAGAGATGGTGATGGAGAGAGACACAGAGAGAGAAAGAGACAGAGATAAATCAAACACATTGGACTAGTGACAGTATCATCAGACATTTTCACACACAAGCACTTCATTACCATGAGGCCTTGACACGTTCTCCAGCGGCATCATCTTACATGAATTGTAGGATACAACAATTATAACTCCACTCGACCACAACATTGAAAACAGAAGAGAGAGTGACTTACTTTTGATAACAACGGAGGCTGCATAGGAAGCCTCTCCTTTGATATTGAGGGCAGAGGCACAGTACAGGGCAGTGTCAGAAAAGTCACAACTGGGGGAAAACAAATAAAACACATTAGACTCGTGGGAATACAGTGTTTGCACACCTGCAAGGAAGCATGGGTCGGTGTGAGAAGACACAGCATTTGCCACGCATTCACTCCCAGGTATAACGCAGTGTTAATGCATGCTACCTACTTCTTGATCTCCAGGGAGTGCATGTTGTAGTTGCTCTCGGTGGTGTACTTCTCAGGGTGGGCCTTGTCGTCAATCACAACGTTGTTTTTATACCTGGGAAACACATAGAACATGGAAAACAAAGTCTCCTACACCTGGGATAACTATTTGGGTTCACGTAGCTGGCAAGTGCATCTTCTGCACTGTCTTGCTGCTTTTTCACATGCAGACCTTGGATATTTTTTGTAGTTAGTCCGGTTTTGATTCTATGCTTTTGATAGTGCTCAGCCTCACATTGCTGTACCGCTGGTGCCTTTACAGGAAATGCTCTTAGGCAGAATCGGCTGAAGTGATTTTGACAAATGATATTGGTAACGCATGTTCTAGTCAAGCCAGGAGAGTTACGATGGTTTTCACCACCCAGACTGATATCGTCCTTTAAGTAGCTTTGGATAAAAGCTACTTAACATGACATGTACATTTAGTCAAATGACTAAATGTCATATAAATGTATTGTGAGAGAGATAGTGAATGAATGGATAGAGTGGTCCCCCACCAGTTGATGCGTGGATTGGGCCAGCCCGCCACAGTGCAGTGCAGCTTCAGGGTTTTGCCTTCCCAGACCGTCTGTCCACGGGGCTTCACCACAAACTCGGGAGGGTGGGTGAGACTGTCTGAGTTCATCTTCCTACGAAACTCTGCCCTCTCCTCCAGCTGCAGGACAACGGTGAAACCAAGTATTTCATATGTGATGATGCAACGATATTTTGGTTTCGGCATTAGCCAAACATAATGACTAGAAACATAGATGACGATGATGAAGCAGATTAAGCATGTAAGACCAACAGAGCACATGTATTTAAATATAACCAACATTATTCCACATGCTATCTTTTAGCTTAAGTTTACAATTCCAGTGTTATATGAATGTCATTTCCCAGCACTAATGTCATTTTTCTGAAGCTTTGCTCGATAGACTAAGCAGGTTGATAATACATCACATTCTGAATCTACTGTTCAAGAAGGGGCACATTTTCCAAAACCTGGAATGATAATGTTATAAAATAGCCAGCAAAACATCTGATCTCAATGTCTCAAGAACTAAGGCAGTGCGTATACTGTATATATATTTATATATATATGGTGTACAGTGGTTGGAATTACCGTCCTGTCCATTTGAAGGCGCTCAGCCGATTCCCTGACATTCCTCCTCCTGGATTTCTTCTCCACGCGGATCTCCACGGCTTCCTGGGCCTCCCTGACAAACAGGTTTCTCATGGCCACGTAGTTCACCCCCTCTTCCCTCACCTCCTCGCTATGGGCCTCTGCCAGACCGCGGACCACCTCATGACTAAAACACAAGGAGAGGGTGAGGGAGAGGATGCATTGATAACTAAGTTGGTATCTAGTATGGACACTAAGCTAAAACCAAGTAAATGAAGCTAAATCCCAAATGTTGTCATAATTGTAGCGTGACACAAAGGTTTAGATACGTTTAGCACATATAGCGTGACTGTAGCGTGGCTGTATCTTTCTGCTCACTTCGTCAAGTCCATCGGGTCCAAACTTTTTGTGCTTTAGTATTGGAACATATGCACATTTTTCACATAGTTTGTTATAAACATACAGTCGTTGTTATGTACAGGTCATAGATTTTGTTTTTATGACGTTGATGTTGAAAATGTAGAAAACAATCAATCAGATCACATACAAGAAATGGCAATCAATATTCATAAGCATTTATAATGGTGCCGTAATAAAAGATTATCTCAAGAGAGATAGACTTGTTTGCTTTAGCTGTATCTTATCTTATTTAAAGGGATGTCACTGTGTACTTTGTTGACTTTGAAAGGCAGCCTGTCAGAAATTGTGATTATGTGTACTACAAAATGCACTTTACCTGCCAGAGTAGAAAAATCTACCAGCTAAGCAATTGTTTTAATATGTAAGTGTATACCTGCATTTATTTTAACTGCCAAATGGTCAAATTAATCTGCCATTGTGTGTGTACTAATCCCACACTGGGATTAGTGCTTTTGGTGTATACGAAAGGAAGCGTTACCACACATCACCAGAAATGCATTCAATTTATATTCCGTTCGATATTTGATCGATCACACTGTCCCACACTAACTCATTCCCCCCTTCCTCACTCACTTGGCTCTGAATATGGGGACGACGTAGCCGATGACCTCAAGATCTGTGTCCATGGCTAGGTAGGGGCGCTTGGCTTTCGTGGGTAGTGGGCTCAGTTTAGTGGCCAGCCCCTTCTCTGTCTTCACAGAGGTCTTCAGCCTGGCCCGTGGAACGAGACAACAAGTCACATATCTCACACAAGCTACACACAAGCAATTCAGCTCACTTCTTAAAAGGACAATACCGGTCCGGGTGATCAAACCAATATAGCCGTCTCTCCTGGCTTAACTACAACATCTGTTGCCAACATCATTTGTCAAAATTCCTTCATTGTGCCGATTCTGCCCAAGACAAACGTTAACAACAGCAGTATTACTTTGCATGATGATTGACCACGTTTCTTGTCCACAAACCGTCAGAAATTCCAAACTGATCTGTATTGCTATTGTTTACATTCATGGCAAGAGTGCACTTGCTCACACTAAAGGCTCTTCGGCAGTATCTGTGACGTGATTTCGACAAATTGATAACGTATGTTATAGTGAAGCCATGAGAGACAAGACAGTTACGATGGTTTAATCCTCCTTGAAGTCCTTCAAGATTAGAAAGCCTCCAACATAGTTATTCGATACCACATAAGTAAAAACCTAATGAATCAGGTAATGAAACATTTGATTAACTGACGGTTTAGACCGATTTGAGAGACGGAAATCAGGATATGTACATGTGTTCTCACTTACCTGTCACAAAATGGTCAAAAGTAATCTACAGTACAAATGAACACTCAATATGGGCAAGTAGTAATATTGTACCTGTAGCTATATCGGACTTAAAGTCAGTAGCATGATTTATAATAATACTGACACAATGGTAGATACTCAGAAGAGTATAATGTTCTTCTGTAAGCTCACTGACGACATTGATCCAAAAAGACATGACGAATGACATTAATAACCCATCTCACTTATTTGAGGATTTATAAATAGCCCCCACAGGAAATGTTGGCCGTGGCAAGGTGCTTGATAAATCCTCCTTAATATTCGCTAGTCCATATCTAGTGTGTGTTTGACAGCACAAAGTGTTTATCTGAAGAGGCGTAGCATCTGGCAGAAACAAAAGTATTGCCATTCAGAACAGAAACTAGGCAACCCCTAAGTCGTTTTTCTTACACATACAGTCCAATTCAGCAGGAGTCTACTCTGTACAGTCAGCGTAAGGATAGCCTCTCCTCTCGCCTGGCTAACAGAAATAGCCCAGCTGTCCATGAATATCTCTGGCAGTCAAAGAGATGCAGCTCAAATTGCTGTTCTGACCTCCTTCATGTGATGTAGCCGGGCTGCATTATGCCAGGCAGTGTGGAACTCAAAATGCCACACTCACTGTATGCAACAGACAGACCGGTACTCAATGTATGCCAAGTCCCAGGCTATTATACTATTCAGTCAATTAGCAGACACTTTTAACCAAAGCTCTTTGATATTACTTAACCTCGATTTCTGCTTTCTTTCGTGCTCCCATTATATGTCTGCCCATTTGACGCCTGCTGCATGCACACCTCACCTTCCATGGAAGGAGGGATTTGTGTTCCTTCTCAAGGTTTCTTCCTGCCTTGGATTTTTTCCTTGTTCTCTAGAGGGCTTGGCGTTAGGGGTATCTTACTATTTGTAGGCCTGTGAAGCCGTTTGAGAATGTAACTGTGATTAAGGGCTAAATGACTGTGATTAAGGGCTAAACGAATACAACTGACTTCACTTACAGTGAACTCAGATACAGGTTGTTAAGGACCATGTAGGGTTTAGGTATCTTGCTGTAGCCCAGGGTGCCTACAGGTAGGCTGTGGACTTTGGGGATCAAACCCATCGCCTTCCAGCCGAGTCGAACACCATTACTCTATCCTGCCCCTACCATAATAAAGACATAGATACGCTGTTGGACATTTCCCTTTAGGTTCAACATGTGATGTGATTATGACATCACATAGGTTAAAGTTATCTATCAAAACAATGTAGATGTCTGGTCAGTAGGGTTGACGATTTTTTAAAACCGCTGAAACCTCTCCCCAAAACTCTGCTGTTTACTGTTCTACCGTTAAAAAAAACCAAGTCTATAATGAAGCGAGAGCATTTCATAACCTCCGTTTCCAATGTGCCATGAGCTGCTACACTCTCCTCTACCACTGGGGGGAAGCAATCGTCTGCAAATCACTTTTCCCCAATCTGGTTTCATACATAAAAAACCCATTACAAATTCAGTATAAGGCTACTAGGCATGTTTGAGTAATAAGTCCAGCAATTAATAATGACGTCAATCTTGCTATTCACATTTGTGCTAGTAAGTGATAGGCATAGAAACCGAACAAAATTATGAAATCAGCATTATATCTGGCTATCGGTAGCCTCAAACGGGCTACAAACAGTTTCACCAGGAGAGGGTGCGACGTTGCCAGCCAGCTTCAGGACAGCAACCTAGCATCCTATTTCATGTTTTTTCTTTCTATTCTGCATGTATGCCGAAATTGTTTGAGACATAATTTTACCTTATTTGCACTCATCTTACCTGCCTTTTAAGGTTGTGCAGTAAGAAAGAAATCCGCCATACATCACTTTCATCAATATTTATATAGCCTAAGCTTTGGACACATATCGACCAAAAAGCCATAAAGGCAGGGATACATTTAGGGGAAAAGAAAAAAATGGGGAAATCGATCTGGCATTCAATTGAGGATTTATTGTCAGCAAATTTAATTTAATGTATGCTAAAGGTCATCAATTATCATTAATTCTGCCTTTATTCTCCGACACATGCATCCAGCATGTTGCGTATGTCAAAGAATAAAGAGAGTCTTCCAACCTTAATCTTATTCTACTCTGAATGTCTCTAATCAAATCGGATTGTGGTCATTCACAGTAAGAACTCACATGATAGCGCTAGCAGCCATTTTAGTGCCGTCACTATCATAGGCTCGTGCCTTATGCTCAAGCACATCCCACTGATTGGCTTCAGACGTCAGATCAAGTTCTCTAGCCTCAAATGACAGCAGCGGACAGTAAGCACGACCCCAGATCAGTGGAAGTTAGACAAATTCTAAGTGTAGGGTTAGGCTTATACAACCATCATACCGAAAATTGGCCAACCCTACTGGTCAGATGGCAATGTCAAGGCTTACAGCTAATACAATGGGAGTCATTAGTCAGTTAATGTGCCATGGAAACATGGCAGCAACAACAAGGCTTTTTGGATGGATAGCATGTTTATATTTGTATCCATCGATTTAACAGCCGTGTGAAATATTCAAATGAGATGTTTGCTTGCTTTGGATTAACTGTAAAGGACCACCACCACAAAGAACATATTGTGTACTCTTAAAGTCATGGCCTGCTACAGAAACTCCAGGCTTGTTAGCTTTCAGATACAAATTAAACTTGTATACATTGTTGCATACAATTGTACATTACATTGTATAGACACATTGTGTACAATATAACTTTCCCTGCAGACTAAAAAGAACAGCTATAATAACACAAACTCAGGTCTGAAGTTAAATAACATTTTCACCATTCATCTCCACTTGCTCTAAAGCAAAGTTGAGGGGTATCAAAATCTATTATAGATAATATATAACATGAAAAAGCTGTTTTTGTTGGACTGTATGGAGACCAGCATGTCAAAGCAACAGAAGCTGTTTCTGGTCAGCACACTGCTTCCCTCTGCTCAGCGACCGAACCTTTACCAAACATTATTCTGCACAGTCTACGAATCAAACACTATATAATGGTGTTGACTTTTTGAAATAAATACAAAAGGTTCACTTGATTCCGTTCACCCCATCGCCCTTCCGGAAGTAACACATTTACGACAATAACAACAACCCTCGACAGCATTGTATTTTTTCCAAATATAAACCATTTTGTCAACTCTTGGATATTATTCATCCACAGCCGCCAGCAACACCGTACGTCGTTTGTTACTCTGCAAGCGTAAACCATTTTAGAATTAGTATCCGGTTCGAATCCCCATCTGGGTGCGCCTCCGCTCCACACTCTTACCCTTGAGTGCTCCGGTGAACCTTGTGTGACACCGACTTCTGGCTAACCGAGGACCTGCTGCTCAGGTAATAGCTGCTCTCAAAGTGATGCTGCTGCGCATGCGTCACCAGCTGCTGCCGCAGCTCCTGATGGTGCTCCTGGCGCTGCCGCTTCTCCGACAGATGCACTGATCCTGACATCCTGATGGGGCGGATGGTGGAGTGGGGGGGGGACTCTGCTCCACACCAACTTACAGTGTCACAGAATGACCCTTGTTATATTCAAATATTATATTATCAATCTCAATGTGGTACTTTTTTGTGGAGACTTTTTTGGTTTTAGTTGGGTATTAGGATGATTGGTTTAATGTCGGATGACTTTGAGTTAAACTATGAATGAATTAGTTGAAGAAAAAAGGGGAATTAATGACAAAATGGAATTTGTGAAGATGATGAGGTTTTGGTGATGGCGATGGAGCAAGATGGAGGAAAACGCAGCGCCACCAGTTCCTTCATGTTATTCCAAGCAGAGGGAGCTAGCTTTTCTATCTACTATTATTGCCACAATGTTGTTAGAAAATGTTATGCTTCCTTTCATTTTAGAGACACATTGAGGGTCTCTAAAATGATGACGCCCGCACACTTCCAAAGGAATATCTGACCCACGGAAATAAGTCGGAAAGGTTTTGTAATAAACACACACAAATAGGCTACTGCATACCAAGCTGCATACCAAGCTGCATACCTACTGTCAAACAGTAGGCATGTTGCACATTGTCTTCAGTCTTGTCAATAACACTGACCCATAGCGTGACACTATACACAATATTATTCGGGGTGTAAAATGAAATTGGAAAAGAAATTGTATTGGCCTATGGCACTGACTTTCAGAAATATTGTATTACATATGTAATGGGAATTATTTGCCTGTTTTACCATGAGGTCATTATAACTTTGCATGTAAGCCCACACTTTAGTTAGGAGAACAATTAGATTCATTATTATTATTATGATTATCACAACTAATACTTAGAATTGCTTGTATTAACAACGAATACTATTAAAATCCAGATTTAGATGTTACATCTCTTTTCACTAACGTTTTCCTTTTGTAAAGTGCCGTTACAAAACAATTACGCATGCGTTGTGATCCTACATGTTAAAAAACACAAACGTTAGCAGGACCTATATTATAAATGTTAATTTGAGCGACTTAAACAAAAACACGTTGCAAACATCATAGATAAGAGGATTCCTAAGTTACAATTGAAATTAATCAAAAATAGAATGAACATAAATAATACTCACCAAAACAACGAATCAATAAAAGGAAAAACAAGAGAAATTGCAAGGTACAATTCCAAAAGTAAGCTAAAGCAAGTCCAGATTGGGGTGAAGGAGCTAGGGAGCGGGGCAGTGGACAGGACGACAGTCCACAGAACAAAAATAATGCTGCCACTCGGCAGAATGTCCAAGACACCGTCACGACCTTTTAAGGCTGGGGCGACTTTAAATTTAGCGCAGGAGACTGAGAAGGACCGAAGGGCAAGACGTCCAAATGCAAATCTACATATGTTGTGAAAATTAGATTATTATGGATTTATTGTCGTATTTGCGACATATTCCAATATACATTTGCGGAAATTCGCTTACGAGAGGAATACATTGGTTGGCCAATTACTTCTTCACCTGCCGCCAGCGCGCAACTGCCCCGTCTCTGAATCCAAATAGAGCATGTGGGTTTGGCCGTCAACCAACAATATTAGCCTACAATAGGCAATCGGAAACTAAGCTTCCCTCTTGGACTAGCGTCCAAAAATCTACCCTGAAAAGACAACATAACTAAATGTAGATCGTGTGTTGACAGGAAACAGTCCATGTTTTTAAACTGTTCTGAACACAAAAGTAATCTCAACTTTGGCCTGTTGGTAGCGCTAGAGGATTCAAATCGGGGCCCCGAATTGGTGGGAGGACGTCTTGACGACATGGACAGTTGTGTTTTTGGTACTATACTACCACCTACTGCAAAGCCCTTGCCTTGGTAATCACGCATACAGTTGTAAAGCATATTAAGATATAGATTCACATATTTTATAAATAAATAGATAAATGCACTAGTGAGCTTGAATGCGGCAATCCAACATAATTCACGCTTTCTTGTTACACAGTTTACACACTAATTATGACTAATGACTAATTATAATATCCTATCCAATATCCTTCATTGCAAAGCATTATATACTGAAGATGAACATTCACCATAAATTACTGTTATATTCCAAAATATTCCGTGGTCAACCCCACCATGTTTATTGGTCATGGTAAAATGTTAACTTAAAAAGGTTAATTGGCTATTAGTTGCTGTGGGACCTAGATAGGCCTACACCAACAACGGCTACTGCACAAATGGCGCCCTTAAAACGAAAACGAGTTGCGCTGAAGATTGAGAAGAAACTTGAAATAATATCCAAATTAGACAAGTTGGTTTTCATCCACAGAGAGAAACCTCGTTGTTTCGCTAACGTTACCATGCCAGCTCTCCCATGCCATTACTACAGCCAGCCCAGTGCTTGGATGAATGATCTTAGGCCTGTAGTTGGTTATTTGATTGCAATTTCAATGCCGTTTTGAATGTTCAAATGCCATTTGGGGTATTTATTGATTTATTATTATTAGTTTAAACCCTTTCACGCATAGAGGTCACTACAGTGGACAGCTATTCAAAAGCCATTGTCTTGAATATGCATGGGTCAGCCACTACAGTGGACACTAGTGCATCATCCTATACAATGACACCTAGTGGCAAGCCATTGTATGTCCATTTTTTTTCTTCAAACCAACATGGCTGACGGCCAGTCAGAAAAGCCAAGTTCCTCCGGGTTATCCGCCCAATCCTTCTATTCTAGGAGAGCCTTGCAGGTCAATATTTTTTTGTAACATCAAGTAACATCTAATGAGTCATGTCATTGTTACATTTTCCAAGTATTGATTTTAGATTGGGAGGAAATTTCAATTAATCATCTGTCCAGTACATTGGACATGCGTCACTAGCTATATATTGACTACAATTCATAGTATTACTGTGACTGTTGTTCTTGAAAATATTTAATCTGCAGTAACCTTTTTGGCTGTAAATGCTGTACATGTATTTGTTATTAGAATGTAATTAGCAGTTTTTTTGTATATCTTTATATTTTGAAGTGCTGGAGAGCAGAGCGTGATAGGAAGGCCTACAGGATAGTGGAGCAACTACCATCTGAGTCAAGTGAGGATGATGCTAGTGGCAGTGATGATGAATGGCTGCCAGATAAAGAAGGATTAGCTAATGCTAGCAGTGGTGACAGTGAAGCTGAGGATGCTGAGGGAGCCAAGGATGCTGAGGACGAAGGAGCTGAGGTGGATGTGCCAATCTGTGACGACATACAGCAAAAGAACCACAAGATGTTTTTTGGCAATTTCTTTAGCACCATTCCTCTCATTGTGGCATTGCAACACCAGGGCATCTATGGCACCAGCACGATCAGGATCAACAGGCTCCATGGAGCAAAAGAGAAACTGAAGAGTGAAAAGCAACTCAAGAAAGAAGGAAGAGGAGCTCTCCTGAGTGTGTGTGGTGGTGGCTGGTTTAACCTGTGGGCCTTGATTAGTCAATGGCCCACAGGTGTGCAGCCTCACCCAGCCAAACCAATCAGTCTGACTCTGGCTAGGTCCATCCATCCATCCATTTTCTTCCGCTTATCCGGGGCCGGGTCGCGGTGGCAGCAGGCTAAGCAGTCGGACGTGCCTGGAACACCTCTAAAGGGAGGCGCCCGGGAGGCATCCTAATCAGATGCCCGAACCACCTCAGCTGACTCCTTTCGACGCGAAGGAGCAGCGGCTCTACTCAGAGTTCCCTCCGGATGTCCGGGCTCCTCACCCTATCTCTAAGTCTGAGCCCAGCCACCCTGCGGAGGAAACTCATTTGAGCCGCTTGTATCCGTGATCTTGTTCTTTCGGTCACTACCCAAATCTCGTGACTAGAGGTGAGGGTTGGAACGTAGATGGACCGGTAAATCAAGAGCTTTGCCTTCCGGCTCAGCTCCCTCTTCACCACAACGGACCGGTACAGCGCCCGCATTACTGCGGACACCGCACCAATCCGTCTGTCCATCTCCCGCTCCATTGTACCCTCACTCGTGAACAAGACCCTGAGATACTTGAACTCCTTCGCTTGGGGCAGCAACTCGCTCCCAACCCGGAGGGAGCACTCCATCGTTTTCTGGCAGAGAACCATGGCCTCAGACTTGGAGATGCTGACTCTCATCCCGCTTCACACTCGGCTGCAAACTGCCCCAGTGCGTGCTGGAGGTCACGGTCTGATGATGCCAACAGAACCACATCATCTGCAAAAAGCAGAGATGCAATTCTGAGGTCCCCAAACCGGACAATCTCCTCACCTCGGCTGTGCCTTGAGATCCTGTCCATAAAAATCACGAACAGAATTGGTGACAAGGGGCAACCTTGGCGGAGTCCAACACCAACTGAGAACGTGCTTGACTTTGTGCCGAGAATGCGGACACAGCTCTCATTTTGGTTATACAAGGACCGAATGGCTCGTACCAACGACCCCGGTGCCCTGTACTCCCGCAGTACCCCCCACAGGATTCCCCAGGGGACACGGTCATATGCCTTCTCCAAGTCCACAAAACACATGTAGACTGGATGGGCAAACTCCCATGCCCCACCCAACAACCCTGCAAGGGTAAAGAGCTGGTCCACAGTTCCACGGCCAGGATGGAGTCCGCATTGTTCCTCCTGAAGCTGAGGTTCGACAATCAGCCGGAGCCTCCTTTCCAGCAGGAGTAAACTTTCCCGGGGAGGCTGAGTAATGTGATTCCCCGATAATCGGAGCACACCCTCCGGTCCCCTTTTTTGAAAATGGGGACCACCACTCCGGTTTGCCACTCCACAGGTACTGTCCCCGACCTCTACGCGACCCTGAATAGGTGTGTCAGCCAGGACAGCCCAACAGTGTCCAGAGCCTTCAGCATCTCAGGGCGAATCTCATCCACACCTGGCGCCTTGCCACTGAAGAGCTTTTTGACTACTTCAGCGACCTCTGCCAAGTATATGGGTCCCTGAGTCCCTGAGTCTTCGGACTCTGCCTCTTCCTCAGAGGACGTGTTGGTCGGGTTCAGGAGATCCTCAAAGTGTTCTTTCCACTGCCCGACAATATCCCCAGTCTGGGTCAGCAGTTCTCCTCCCCGACTGAACACAGCCTGAGAGAAGCCCTGCTTTCCCTTCCTGAGTCGCCGGACGGTTTGCCAGAACTTCCTTGAGGCCAAACGAAAGTCCTTCTCCATGGCCTCCCCGAACTCTTTTGCTTCGGCGACCGCTGAAGCCGCCGCCCTTCTGGCCTCCCGGTACCTGTCTGCTGTTTCAGGAGACCTCCCCCGCCATCTGATCCAACTCACCACCAGGTGGTGATCAGTTGACAGCTCTGCTCCTCTCTTCACCCGAGTGTCCAAGACATACTGCCGCAGATCTGATGATACGACTACAAAGTCGATCATCGATCTTCGGCCTAAGGTGCTCTGGTACCAGGTACACTTATGAACCACCCTATGCTCGAACATGGTGTTCGTTATGGCCAACCCATGACTAGCACAGAAGTCCAATAACAAAGCACCACTCGGGTTCAGATCGGGTAGGCCGTTCATCCCAATCACCCCCCTCCAGGTTTCTCCATCGTTGCCCAAGTGCGCGTTGAAGTCCCCCAGTAGAACTATGGAGTCCCCGGATGGGACCCTTTCCAGGATGCCACCCAGAGACTCCAAGAAGGCCAGATACTCCGAACTGCCGTTTGGTGCATAAGCACACACAACAGTCAGTGCCTTCCCCCCAGCGACTTGCAGTCGCATGGAGGCGACCCTCTTGTTCACCGGGGAAAACTCCAACACAGCGGCGCTCAGCCGGGGACTTGTGAGTATCCCCAAACCCGCCCAGCGCCTCACACCCTGGACCACTCCGGAAAAGGAGAGAGTCCAGCCCCTCTCCAGGAGTTTGGTTCCAGAACCAGTGCTGTGCGTAGAGGTGAGCCCAACTATATCTAGTTGGTACCGCTCCACCTCCCGCACCAGCTCCGGTTCCTTCCCCGCCAGCGAGGTGACGTTCCACGTCCCAAGAACCATTCGGCGATGCCGGGGATCCGCATGCCCAGGACC
>OMKP01091335.1:0-10218 GCA_900302375.1 Bathygadus melanobranchus | reverse complement strand
CCCTCTCTCTCTGGTTCAGCTGAGCATGGCTCTGAGGTTGCGGTCATGCTCTTCCTTTGTTTTCCCGAACACGACGATGTCGTCGACGATGCCAGCCACTCCCCTGAGGCCTTCGTATGTCTCGTCTACCCTCCTCTGGAATTCGTCCTGGGCAGACACGATGCCGAAAGGGAGCCGGAGAAACCGGTATCTACCAAATATGGTGTTAAATGTAGTGAGCAGCGACGACTCCTCATTCAGCTTGATGGCCCAGTAGCCCGATCTTGCATCTAGGATGCTGAAGTATTTTGCCCCTGTTAGTTTGGATGTCACATCCTCGAGTGTGGGTAGGGGGTAGTAGGGCCTCAGTATCGCCTTATTTAAGGGCCGTGGGTCCAGGCATATTCGGAGCTTGCCTGTTTTTGGTTTTTCACACACTACCAAGGTGTTGACCCACTGGGTAGGCTCAGTCACCTTGCAAATTATGTTGTCCTTTTCCATGTTGTCTAACTCTGCTTTTAAACGGTCTTTTAGGGCAAATGGTACCCTTCTTGGTGGGCAAACCACTGGTGGTACACTGGGGTCTATCCTAAAGCTGCACACGCCCTGGAATTCCCCGATGCCCTTGAAAACATCAGAGTACTCACTCAGTATGTCGGCTGGCTGGGTGCCACACTCTTCCTCTCTGTCGTCGGTGACTGCATATATCACCTTGACGAGTCCCAGATTTTTACACCCTCTGTAGCCTAGGATAGGCGGGCCGTTGCAGTCCACAACGTAGAACTTCTGGGTGGTTGACTCATTTTTGTATCTGGCTACCATGTTGCAGTAACCATTCACTTTTAGTGGGTGCCCCCCATAGCCAAATAGCTTTCTCTTATCAGACATTAATGGTGTACTGGGCATGAGCTCGGCAAAGTCTTTTGCGGGTATCACGCTTGTTTGTGCTCCAGTATCCAATTTGAATGTCAACTTTGTGTTTTGTGGCCCCAGCGCTATGTCTGCATAAGCACTATCTTCATCCTCTTTCTCTGTTGTGACAATGTCCACAAACAGCTGTGAGTTATAATCCTCGCCCTCTTCCTCAACAGTGTGTACTTCTCTGTATCCTGTTTTACTTGGAGTATGGAACTTTATACATGCTCTTGCAAAATGATTGAATTTTCGGCATTTTAAGCACTGTTTCCCCTTTGCTGGACATTCTGTTGTTTATTGTGGTGTCCTCCACACGCACTACAGGCTCTGTTTTCATATGTCTTCGTCTGTCATTTGGCCCGCTATCCTTCCTAGCCACGCCCGTTTTTCCCGTTTTGCGGTGTATGGCGTGCACTTCATGGCTGTCGTTAGCCATAGCCTTTAACTGCACTTGTGATAGCTCGTAGGAGCGGGCTATATCGATTGCCTTATCTAGCGTTAGCCCCGGTCCCTGACTCAGCAACCTTTCCCGTGCTCTAGGTGAGTTGGTAGCAAATACGATACGGTCCCTGACCATTTCCTCGCTGTTTGCGTAGTTACAGTCTTTAACGAGCAGTTTGAGCTCCGTTACGAAATGCTCGAACGACTCACCGCTTCCTTGCGTCTTCTCATGGAACTTGTACCTGGCGAATATGGGGTTAGCTTTAGGCGTAAGGTATGCTGAACATCCTTCTTATGCTTTTAACAGCTTTGCGTCGTCCGCTGTTAGTGTCCACGTGTTGCATATGTCCCTTCCTTTGTCCCCGATCCACAGCATGAGAAAACTGCATTTTTCTTCCTCTGACTTTGCCTTGAGCGGGCCGGTAATCATGAGTCCTACATGTTGTGAGAAACGCCGCCACGCATCAGGTAGGTTGGATGACTCCCAGTCCATCCGCGGGGTAGGAACACCGAAAGCTTCCATTTTCTTTGGTCTTTTTCTCGAAGGTAACGCCGCGTAGGTTCGTAGTCTAACTACTAGTTACTCTGACACCATGTTGTGACTGGTTGTCTTATGTAATAAATTCAGGCATACGCAAGTTTACCGGGAGCTTCACTTGTCTTCTTTATTCACCCCATCCGCCCAACGCATTCCCTGCCCAGTTACCCACTGTCAACTAATACTGTATCCGGTTCCGGTTTTAGAACTTAAACATAAAGGCATGTTTGTAACCGTGATGTCAAACATTACATGGTCTTGTTGGAATTAGTGGAGTCTTGTGTTTCTGCTGATGTGTATTTCTTGTGGTTTCCATGAAGGGAAAATAGATCGCTATTTAATGTAATACATCATACGGGGTTGTAACTGTAATTGGTGAATGTAGCTATTGATGCTGTTTGCAGGCTCGTAGCTGGATGAGTGTTGGATCTAGATTGATGAGACTGGTCTTGTTGGAATCAGCGGAGTCTTAGCATTCTTCTTACGTGTAACTTTTGTGGTTTCCATGAAGAGAAAATAGATCATTATTTAATGGAAAATATCATACAGGGTTTTAACTCGAATAAGTGCATTTCGCTATTGATGCTGTTTGCAGGCCCGTAGGGTGAGTGTTGGACTGGTCTTGCTGGAATCAGCGGAGTCTTGGCTTTGTTCTGATGTGTAACTTTTGTGGTTTCCATGAAGGGTAAATAGATTGCTATTTCATGTAATACATCATACAGAGTTGTAACTATAATAGGTGAATTTCGGTATTCATGCTGTTTGCAGGCTCGTAGCTGGAAGAGTGTTCCTCCTAGAGTGATGGGACTGGTCTTGTTGGAATCAGCGGCGTCTTGTCCTTCTGCTAATGAATGTGTATGTTTAGTGGTGTCCATGAAGGGAAAATAGATCGTTAGGGGCTAAGGCTGGGGGGCGGCCCTGCCGCGGAGGTTGGGCCAGTTCCAGCGGACAGCTCAAGTCCAAGTGAGCGGGCTTAACGTGGTCCACTGAGACATGCTCTGGCCTGCCTCCCATGTCCACCACCAAGTGCTTAGCCCCGTGCTCCAGGACGCAGAAGGGAACATCATAAGGTGGCTGAAGGGGACCATGGTGTGCGTCATGGCGGATGAACACGTGACCCGCTGAGCGCAGTTCAACGGGCACCCGGGACAGTGGAGTGCCGTGCTGAGTGGTGGGGATGGGAGCAAAGGCCCTCGCGTTATGGTGATAAGCCGCACTTGGTGATAACCATGCACCAGGTCCACTTTCGAGAAAACAAGCTTACCCAACAGGTGCACCGAAAAGTCTTGGATATGGGGGACCGCGTAGCGGTCAGGTCTCGTTTTGTCATTGAGGCGGCGGAAATCACCGCACGGGCGCCAACCGCCGTTGGGTTTGGGGATGATGTGGAGAGGGAACGCCCAAGGGCTGTCAGAACGGCGGATGATGCAAAGCTGTTCCATGTGAGCAAACTCCGCTTTTGCAGTGGCGAGTTTGGCCGAGTTGAGGCGCCGGGCCTTGGCGTAGACGGGGGGCCCCTCTGTGACGATGTGGTGCTCTACTCCATCTTTAGTGGTTGGCGCAGAGAATGTAGGCAATTTCAGTTCCGGGAACTCGCCGAGGAGGCGGAGATGCCTGTCCGCCTCTGACAGTGAGCCTGACAGACCGTCATATGCTGCCTCGCCCCGTGTGCATGCGAGGGAGGAGAAGGTTAGAGCATCGACCAATTGGTTGTCTTTAATATCCACCAGGAGACCATGAGCACAGAGAAAGTCTGCCCCGAGGAGGGGAAAAGCGATGTCAGCCGTCACGAAATCCCAGTTGAATCGCTGTCCCCCAAAACACAGTTCAACAGGCCTTACTCCATAGGTGCGGATGGGACTGCCGTTGGTGGATGACAACTGCGGCCCGTGCCCCCCACAGAGACATCCGCCTCCGAAGCGGGGATAACACTCATCTGGGCGCCGGTGTCGCAGAGGAAATTGCGACGGACGTGAATGTCGGGGCCAGTACGTCCGGGAAAGGCTGCTGGGTAGCCAGGGAATATCGGTCGGCTTCTTCAGCCAGGGCACGGGGCTCAGTAATGGTGGTGTTGGCTAATGCCGTCTGAACCCGGGGCGGCATGTGGCGTAGGAACATTTCGATAAATAGGAAATTGGGTTGTTCCTCACCCAGCAGATTTAGCATTTTCTCCATGAGCTGGGATGGTTTGCTGTCCCCTAGGCCTTGAATGGCAAAAAGCTGGCGGGCTCTCTCCTTAGTAGATAGCCCAAAAGTCTTCAGTAGGTGTGCTTTAAATGCCACATATTTGTTGTGGGCCAGGGGGTTCGAGATGAAACCTAACCTGGACGTCGCAGAGCTCCCCAGCGCTGCCAGGACGTGGTAGTATTTCTTTTCATCTTCGCCAATACCACAGCAGGCAAAGTGCGCCTCCACATGGGCAAACCATGCCCTAGCATCGCACTCCCAGAAGGTAATTTTACGAAAACGTCATTGTTAGCCATGTTCGATGCGGTCTCGGAAACTTCCTCAAGTACGAAGACGTCGGGGTCACCAGTGTAGAGGCGAAGAACGGGAGTCGGAGGCGGAGTGTTAAGGATAGAACTCCAATCTTTGCTAGCCATGAAAAGCAACAACTGTACATGTGCAGTAAATCCACCGGAACCACTCGGTGTCACCTGCTAAAGTGCTCTACTTTTTGAAGACCAAATCTTGTTTTTAAAAAGAACATCCTTTTATTTGAAAATAATGATAACAAAAACACATAGAATCTTTTGGTAAATGTTTTATGAAAAGATCATTTAATAAAAACATTGAATAAAAAATGTAGACACACACTGTCAATCTCCTGGAAGCAGCCGCTTTTCGGATCGCAGTAAGCTTTTCTGACTGTTTGCATTTTTAAGGCGGTCTTTCGGCACGCCATCTTCTAACATTACACTCTAACATTATATTTCTTGGCTGCTCGACAGTTGTTTGATGACTGCTTCGTTGATCACCATAATTTAAAAATTGGCATCGTAACTCCTCTTCTATTGTTTGTTAACTTGCCCTACTTTTGAGCCACTTTGTTCGAGATAGTTGCTGTGTGTTTGTTTTTTTGCACCTGTCACTGTAGGCTGTGTGTGTGAGAGGGAGATACAGAGAGAAAGACGGCGGCTCGTTGGGGAACAAAACTCATTTTGCCCGATCTGTTGTAAATGTATAATGACATTTAAAAGTCTAGACCCCTTTTTTTCTAGGAAAAAAAACCTGTCTTATATTCGGAACAATACCGTAATTTCCAAAAAATGTGGGCATAAAAAGCCACATTACCATTCTTTAATTTAAACTTTTTCTTTATATTATTATTTACATAGTGTGTTCTTATGGTATTTGTTTTTTGACTTACAGTATGGTACACTTATGTATAATTTATTTATATTTCTTTGCTATGTTTATTATTATTGCTATGCTCCAAACACCAAGACAGATTCCTTGTTAGTGTTGAACTTACTTGGAAATAAAGTAAATTCTGATTCTGATAAACCTGGCCTACGGTCTTTATTAATTAAACATTGCAGCTCATCTTCGGAAATGATAAAACACATTCACAATCACAACACATTTTCAAGGATGTTTTGTATATTTGTACATTTTGATCCACATTTACACAGAAGTACATATATACAATGTTAAATGAAGCATAAAAGACTACATTTCAATGATAAGGATACAAAATAAACTACAGGCAAAAAATACATAACTAACACAGCGCATGCATTTGCTCCAAAATGTGCTCTTTACCAGTTAAGCGCACGTGGTAAACAGTTAAATTCATTAAATCTCTATACATTCCCTACAACTGAGATTATCCTTTTCTTTCACACTTAGGAAAAGTTAGTTATTACATTACTATTTAAGTAATTTAACATTCAAACAGTATTTATTCGACCTATCCTTAAAATCAGGGAATAGAAAAGTAAAGGTATGTAGGTAAATTGCAATGAATATATAACTTCAATAATGTATAACACTTTTGTTCAGTTTCTATTTCTATATTTGCCATAGAATCCAACATGACCCTTTTAAAAACCCATTTGACAATTCTAAACCTCATTTTGACAGTTTAAATTAGTGCCATTATAAAGGTTACTCCTAACATGAACATTATCTACAATTTTCAGTTTCTTTTTTTTTAACACAATTGCTAAATATCAATGGCCATTAGCACCCTCAGATAATATGCGACTGGGCTCTGTGAACTTGGCCGTTATCAGGTAGAATAGGGCAGGGCCAGGTACAAGTGCCAGTAATGGAAGGTCCTGATCCAACTTGTCCAAACGGGAGATTGAGATTATACCATAAGCATGAATCATCCAATGACTAAACAGAACAACAAGGCGTTTCTTCTTTGCAATCAGGTTTTTCAAAGACTATGGACAAGGAGAGAAAAAAAAAAGAATGTATTAAAGAAAGACCAAAAGTATTATGATTGCATTCGACACAGCACAAGTATTATGATATGAACATCGCCATGAACTAATAAAGAAATCAAAGTTTGCTTGGTAACAAAATAATTGCTAGACCATTGAAGTGTGAGGGATACCAGTCCCCTTGCCAAACAAAGAAATATTTGTTTCCCATTAAAGCCATGTCAGTTGAAGCTGCAACGAATGCCTAGGATTTCTTAGCACTTGGGACTATTTGTATCATTGGCAAGACCCTCTACTGCAGGGAGCCAACCATGATGTAGTAAAACTGCCTTGAGCTCAACACCAACCAGACATTAGAAATGGTGGTTTATGGCTGAAAACACTCACTCACCACTACTGAGTGTTGCTCCTACCAGCTAGGGGCATGTGTCTGATACATAAATTACATACAACAAAAACTGGAGATGGTATTTTTAATTCAGTCAATTAGACATGTCCAGGTCTAACTTGGCAGGTCTGGTTGAATCAAATTTATTTTACTAAACTAACTCTAGTGTATCTCCTACAACTTTATACTATATTGTAGATTTCCATTCAAATTGGAATAATTGCTTGACATTACATATTAAACGGGACTTTTTCTCCATTTAAAATTAAGAAAAAACATCAAGCAGTCCTCAAAGTACATTCACTCTTAAACTTGGATAATATTGTATATGGATTATTCTCCTCTCATCACAGTGTTTTTATACAAATAAAGTGCTGTAGAGTGCTGTTACCTGTATCTCAGATGCAGACATATAGACAGCCAAGGTAACCAGCGAGAGTACGAGTATTATGTAAGGAAATGCATAATCTGTAAATGAAAACCAAATGATAATCAAGTCAATCAAAAACCACACACACACACACACACACACCTGACAGTGAGTATAAAATAACATAAAAAACGATATATAATACTCACACAGCAGACCTCCTCCAACAGCCTGTAATACAGTTAGGACTGGGAAGAAATAGAGTGCCGCATAGACACTTTTGAGGCGATCAGACTTTCCCAAACCACATGCTATCTTCTTCACCAGCAGAGGGCGCAGTAGCATCATCAGCACCAGGCAAAATGCGTAGTATATCAACACCATTGTATAGCTGGAAAAAACCAGAAGAGTAGGTAAATTATTACAAAACTGATTTTAAGTCATTACACACGCACACAAAATTGTATAGCCATTTCATAATAACTCACAGTGGGTAGACGGCTTCCTGTGTACAATGCATTGTGGTAACATAGTCAGGACTAGGATTGTAGAGCATTGTGTACCAATCTGAAAGCATCTGCACACGACAGGAGCGGATGCCGAGCCAGCCAAATGGCTCAGTGACCAACAGTGTGACCACAGCTGACACCCCACACTCCAACATTGCTGTGATGTGCTGAAGCAGAGCACTAGAGCTGAGGAAAGAAGATATTATAGAGAATAAAGAGATGTAAGATATGCAAAAGACAAAAAGCACAGAAGGATGTTTAGTAAATAACAATGATAATTCTTGGAATTTAAGTCTTTTATTTACATAGTTTCCATATCTGTTTAATGGCGAGTCAAGACCAAGAACGAGGGTACAGTATACACTGTGACAGAAGGCAATCCCTTGACCTGGAACACTGCAATTCCATATTACTGACCTTCAGAAAGTTTCAACAGTGGGCAGAATAAATGAAAGTGTAAAAACTCCCCCAAATTCAGCCACTAATGTATAAATTATACAGCATGTAATACCTGTATGATGATACAATATATGATCTGTATTTGGGAGTATGCTGTTAATCAACAGCATTGGTCTATAGTGGTTATATTGACAAAAATATATATTTGAAGTATAAATAATTTCACAATGGAAAATTGGAGATATGTTGACTTCAAAGGTTCTGCCACAATCAATGAACACATCTACACTTGAAAGTTGAGTCTCTAATGAATGCAGCAATATGTCCTGCCTATTATTTCCCCATTCATTGAACATCGAGTGGAAGATATCTCAAAAAACGATCAACACACAAGTATATGACCGTGTGTTTTGATTGTTATCCAAAATTGTATGGCCGGTGAAACAGATTTTTGAAAAATGTAAAATATTACTTTCACGACAAATTTGACTGCAAAACACTTGATATTTTCAATGTCCCACTTCGCTGAATGTGCGCAAGCGCCGGAGTACTTTGTCATGTTCAAGTCTTATTTATCTATGAACAGATTGGTCAAGTGTAGGGCTGAAATGATTCCTCAAGTAACTTTATTACTAAAAATGATCAATGCTAATTCTTTGCATCGATTAATCTATATACGTAATGTGAAGAAGACAACACGTCACAATACAACAAATTGCAAAAAAAAAAGACAGAGGGGCGAAGAGAAGACACAGGCCAGAGAAAATGCCAGAAAGTTTCCAAAGTTTCGGATAACTTCCAAACAACTAACAAATATTTTCAACTGTGCACTACTGACTCAAGATACTTAAATTACAATCATTTGTGCAATAATTCAACTGTGCAATACTCTCTCTATATATATTAGTATATATTGTAATGTACATACTTTTACATACTGTACATATTTTTACATACATCTTATTGTTATATTATATTTTGTTATGCTACTATTCTTATATTATTATTTTTGTTATATATTGTAGTATAACATACATACATATATATATATATATATATATATATATATATATATACATATTTTACATACTTGTTATTCTTATATTCTCTATGCTTATATATTTTCTATTCTTGAATGGAGCAACTGTAATGCTTGATCCCAGGGGAGATCAAGGATCAAGCCTTACTATAATGATCTGGTCCCATTTTTAACAAACTTTAGTTGATATTAAACACACATTTGGATATAGCCAACACACTGATTAGATATAAATGTGTGACAATTGTGTATCCTCTCCTCTGTTGAAAGGGACTTCAGGCTTGTCTGGTGTCCCTAGCATAATGCTGGGATGGCTTGAGATTACATTTACATTTAGAGCATTTGGCAGATGCTTTTCCAAAGCGACTTACAAAAAAGTAACACATTCAACAGGGTTATAAAGAAGATAACAAATTATCTTGCATTCATCAGCATATACAGTATTTAGCCATATATTAGCCTTGCAATAAATCTAAAACGTTATTAGCAATCAACTGCAGTTAATGGAAGAGTGTGACAGAACCAAATGAGAGCAATGTATGCATAGCAGCCCTCGCGCCAGCCCTCGCGCCCCTTTCTTTTGTAGAAACAATGTATAATATAAACGATATATAGCTCTCAGCCTCGCGCATAAGATGCTAGTCCGAGTCACGCTAACTGATTGTGTATCTGTATTAGGGTCCATCCAAAATAGTGTGTTTGTTTTTTCTTTGCATGCTCTTGGACAGTGATTTAGTGCTGCAGTGCAATGTAACTGACATGTAATAATTTGAAGTATGCCTACCTAGAGGTGTACAGTACATATTACATATTATTCCTAACCGAAACATTCGGTACAGGACGTTCAGTTCGGTGCGTGTTGTGATGCAAATTAACATAGTCTAGTGTTACTTTTTCATGCGTGGAACCAAAAATTGAAGGTCTGTGTTGCCCCCCAGAGCCGTAACTGAAGTAAATGGTAAATGGATTCCATTTATACAGTGCTTTCTTCCAAAGCGCTTTACATTGCCTCACATTCACCCATTCATACACCAATGGCGGTGTCAACCATGCAAGGCAACAACCAGCTCATCGGGAGCAGTTAGGGTGAGGTGTCTTGCTCACGACACCTTGACATTTAGCTAGGCAGAGCCGGGGATCGAACCAGCAACCTTCCGGTTGCCAGACAACCCCTCTACCTCCCCTAGTTAAACTCAAGTGTGGTTTGTTATGTTTTATAAGAACACAAAATGTTATTCACCATGTA
>OMKP01091308.1:0-12892 GCA_900302375.1 Bathygadus melanobranchus | reverse complement strand
TACAACAAGACAAGTACAGTGTTATGTTTCTTAAATGCAGAGACATCTGGCTCTGTCTGCTATATTTACATTTTCAGAGGCTCCCTCCTAAGTAAACTAATGACTAACAGTCCTCCACATTATCTCTCCTCTCCCTCAGGATCTGGGATATCCAATTAGTCAAGCAATGTGGTCAAACACACTCAGTGGTCAGATCACCCTGTATTTACCTCCCTCTCTCTCTCTGTCTCTCTCTGTCTGTCTGTCTCTCTCTCTCTTTACCTCTCTCTACCTATATTCTCCCAGGCTTGATATGATTCCACTCTTTGCTTTGCTTAATGACCTGAAGAGTCAGATCTTTCACAAGTAACTGTGGGTGTGGAAACGGATGTATCCCATACTACACACCATGGATGGGCAAACTTTTTGGCTCAAGGGCCACACTGGGTTTTAAAATTGACAGAAAGAAAATGTTCAATATGACAAAGGTCCGTTTATTAAGGTCAGTCAAGCTTTTTAACAATTATAATAGGATCTACAAACCACCATTCATCCCATTGATTTTTGTGGTTCTTACCTCTGAATTTTGAGGAAAGGTCGCTTCAAAATAACAGTTTTGCATAGTGCCGTTCCAAATTGGCACTCTTCACAAGAGTTATTGTTTCTTGACATATTAAGCACATCGGTTTGGTGCTGTTTGGAGGGAGGATGAATGCATATTTTGCAATCCATTCCTCTTTGAATTGCCGATTTTCACTGTCGACTTTTCTTTTACTGGTCACCTTTGAACATGACATTTTATCTTGATTCACGTTCGAAATCTAGGCTACTAGCTAATTGCTGACAAAACTAGCTGTGCTGTCAACTCATAAACTATTCTGCGCTGTTTAACTTTTAAACTTTATTTACACAATGGAATAGAGCTGACAGCGCAGATTGACAGTTATAAATTTCATTGTGTAAATAAAGTTTTAAAAAACTTAGTGTTTTCGTAAAAAAACAACAACTCCGTTGTCATGGAGATGACGGTACGCTGAATGTGATTGGACCACAGCAGAGTAGACTTCCTCACACAGACAGTCGGACAAGCGGAGCGCTGCTTGCAGTGGAGAAAGCGGAAAATTTTGACTCGTTGCGTCGCAGCGATGTCTCGCATATAATACATATAATACATATGAAACGTATAATTTGCTCAGAGTCCGGAGACAGTTGTGGTTCGGTCCGGATCCGGACATTGAGGATGCTTGACATACTGCCTTTGATCGGACTTCGGTGAAAAAATATTTAGCTGTCCACTCTTTATTAAAAACTCGGCACTCACTGTCGACTTTTCTTTTCCTTGGGCCATTCATTGTTAAATTAGGGTGACTCAATGCAATGGCAAACGCGAAGAGTGGATATCTGTGTGTAGAGATGACTCTTAGGCTTTAGCAACGGTCGGCAGTGTTTTGGAGTGCGCCATCTAGTGGAATCAACTGAAACGCAGGGTATTGCAGATACAAAAGACGAAATTAATGCGGTCTTTAGGACAATTTTGTAAATCCTAGACGGGCCGGATTAAACAGGCCGTAGTTTGCCCACCACTGCTATACACTCACACTCACTCTGTGTCGTGCTGTAGCGGCGCTACACCCTACAAGCTGCAACTGGCCGTGTTTGACCAGCAGGGGGTGCAGTTTGAAAACTTCAGCTCCTCGGCTAGTGTTGGACTCATCAAGCTGCGTGGTCTGGTGTGCAGATCAGAATATAAACGCAAACGATAACCTCTACACGGAAACGTTGACGACTGATTGTGATTGGTTGCCAGGTGTTTCACGCCCACGGCCACTCTAGATTAACCACAGCTACCGTGGCTCCCTTTCCTGCTGTGGTACAGCTGGTGCTTGGCTTTTAGCGCATAAGATGTGTGTCTAAAGTGTTCACTCGATTGAAATAGATCTGTGTGTGTGTGTGTGTGTGTGTGTGTGTGTGTGTGTCCAAACCAAGCGAAACACCTCTAAACCCTTTAAACATTATGAACAAGGTGAACTAAACATGTTATTGATGTGTGTGGTCTCGCAACTGGTGTGGACTAAACATGTTATTGATGTGTGTGGTCCTCTGTGGTTTATACTGACATGACCTAGAAATGCTTATTAGCCTATGCCTACATTCCATTAGAATGTTTGTGTTGTGTTAATGTGTTAATCATATTGAAACAGGTCACAAGGTAGCTGAGTCAGAGTGGAGGTATTGGGTGCCAACAATTAGCCCTTCCTACATCACTTCCTGTCTCTCATGCTAAACTAACCCCCCTCCTTGTCCATTATTACCATTGAGTAAGTAACCCTGTGTTTTTGTTCAACAGACCTCATAGGTCACTTCCTGCATACCAGCCCTTCTGTTAGCAGTGAGGTCACGGAAATGATAGATACAAGGATTGTTAGATTGCTACTGGCAAACTTCTGAATTTGAATCGAAAAAGGTTTCAGAAATACCAAGAACATTTCTCAAGAACAAATTCCCTGTTTAAAAAGAGAAGACAGCTAGACTCCTCCATGCCCCTGGCCATCACCAACAGGTTTACCACAGCTTCACCCTCTGGGCACCCACCCTGGGGAGGGTCTGGGCACCCACCCTGGGGAGGGTCTTGGCACCACCGGCCACCACCAACAGGTTTACCACAGCTTCACCCTCTGGGCACCCACCCTGGGGAGGGTCTTGGCACCACCGGCCACCACCAACAGGTTTACCACAGCTTCACCCTCTGGGCATCCACCCTGGGGAGGGTCTGGGCATCCACCCTGGGGAGGGTCTGGGCATCCACTCTGGGCAGCATGCCATGGGTGCCATGGGTAGAGTGTGTACCTTGGAGCCAAGGTACAAACATAAACAGATAAACACAACCGCTAAGGAAATGTGTCCTGTGAACCTGTAGAGGAATTGAAATGTCAAAGATTGAAAAATGACTTTGATAAAGAAAAATGGTGGAGGTCCCTGCAAGATGTGATGGCGATGGTCCAGATTGTGAGGAAGAGAAGGAGCCATTTAGCTCAATGAGGAGTCCCTGCTCTTTCCATCTTTAGTCGGGCGTTGGCTTCCTCGTGAGTGACTAGTTTAGTTTCCATAGTGACCGACACAGGGGCTGGGCATAGTCAAACTATGCCCATTGCGTAGTTTGACCACACCCACCAGGGGTAGAGGGGGATCTGGGGCTCTGCTTACCTTAAGTAACTCATACACACACTTATATGCGCATGCAGAGACACACACACACACACACACACATATACACACACACACACACAAACAGTTACAAAGTCTAAATAAGTGATTATTTCTCCATTTCGGTTGTCACTTCTATCACCGTCTATTGCTTTATAATACCAGTATATCTTTATTATTCCATAATGTGAATACCTGATGAGGGGCAATTATTACTGTGTGTATGATGAACAACAACAGCTAGAAGGTGCAACCACATACAACAACCATACCAATACACTAATATTTGCATTATTACAGTTGAATAACCAGAATGAGTTTAAAGTGCGTTTGACGGTAAGTTTGACGGTGTCATAAATGTGGAAAGCACACGGTGTGTTCATACAACTGATTCTTTCAGTCAGCCATTCATTAAAAAAATTCTCTCAGTGAAAGCAGGGCTGGCAGTGCTCCGCCAGTTGCCATGCCAACGTATAACCTGGGAATTGTCAAACAAACGTTCTCCCCTTTTCATTATTAATCATCCATTGATAATGGTTGCTCCGGGCTTTATTCTTTAGAAGGCCATCTGAGCTGGCTCGTAAATATGTAGTGTGACACTTGTAAGAGTAGTTCCACAGAAGGCTAGCTCTGTTACCGTATGTCTCTATCACTGATTTGCTTCAATGTTCTATGGATGAAGCAGAGGTGGATACATATAATGTAATGGGGGTTTACATCCAAGACATTGAGGTTGTGTGCAGAAGCAGTAGTCTCTCTATCTCTTTCTGTCTTTCTGTTTTTTTGTTTAGGGACAGATCTGTTCAGGCCAAACCCTACAAAAAACATAGTTGTTGTAATGTTCATCTTTATTGTAAAGTGAATGTCTTGTGTCTTATTTCCTGTCAGATACTTGGGTATGTAATGAGAAGCAACAGCCGGCAGGACCCCTAGTGGAGTCTGGTCAACACACACGGTGGTGTGGTAAACACACACACACACTCACACACACAGGGGCAACCACCCCAACAAAGTTATGGTGTTTGTTCATTGATATTTGGATATCACCATGATGTGATGCCTGTGTATTGTAAGCTGCCAGGTAGCACCAGCCTGAGAGGGAAAGTCAAACATATGGTGCCCCTGCCTGGAAGCTCTCTGACAAGATGCAGATATGTGGTAAAACACATGCTCTGCCTTTTAAATCTGATTCCTGCTAGAACCTCAACTGCCATGGATGGGTTTCACTGGTTCCAGCACCGGCTTATTTCTCCACTAGGGAGTCCCCCAACTCTCACTGCACATGACATGAGCGACTAGTCAGTCCGTGTCCACACGTGCATGTTTGCATGGGCCAATGACATACTGGTGTTTGTGTGTGTAATGCAATTGAAGCAAGGCAAACCCATCAAAAGCGCCACCAGCTCACGGAACCATTGGCCGATATCTCTTGCTGTAATGTGAAATTGAATAACAGGGCAGGAAAGCCTAGTAGGGCAGGGTACTATTGTGGTTTCAGTGTTTGACTCCCAGCCGAAAGGTCTTGGGTTTGCACTCCTCATCTTGTAGGCATCCTTGAGCAAGACACCTACCTGACATGTATAAAAATAATATGCTTTGGATCTGCAAAATGACTAAATTTAAATGATGTGCCTGTGATAACATTTACAATTAGTCCATTATGTTCCCTCTTGTTCCAGCGATGCCATGTGCTCCGTGCATTATGGACAGGGCCTCGTCGCCGAGGGCGACCACGGAGTGCCCTGTTAGAGGCGGTTGCCGTGGAGACGTCACGTGGGATGAACCAGACATTGCTCATCAGTGTACAGGTCGGTAAATTGGTGTGTGATGGCTAACGGTGACCTGTGATTGCTCCTGCCTCGACGAATGGGCCATCTAGATAATCAAATTATTCATTTAATTGTGCGTGTCTGTGTCTGCATTTGTGTGTTGGCGTGGTGAGCATGTGTACGTGCGCAGTAGGTCTCCCCACCGGCGTGGTCGTGTCAGACCGTCTTCCCCCTGGGCTTGTCATCTGAGTCAGGGCTCCGACAACCTGGCAAAGCATTCTGGGACAGTATTTTTGCCCTTTCAGATTAAGATAGGGTCAGCCATCTCTCGTGGAGATCTGACATCCATGGATGGCTGGCTGGATATATGGATGATGACTTATGTCTGTTGGGCTTTTCTTGTTTCCATGTTGCTGTTGAATCCCCAAATATCTTTGTCTGTGCTGGATAATGTCTTTCTAACTGTCTGGTCGGGTGCAATGTGTTTTCTTTCTATCTATCCCTTTAAACATTCATCATGTATGTCCTACTGTACATCAGTTACTACAGGAAGCATCCAAACCCTCCCAAATCATTAGATGTTAACATACATTTGCATTTCAGCTCATTTTAAATTTAGCATGCATTGATTTTCCACTGTGTGGTGATATGAACATATACATGCACTTGACACTACTCTCTTCATACTTCGTTCTGTCGTCTATTGGTCAGAAATTAAATGGATGTACAGATGAAGCTGTGACCTGATGCAGGCCTTGAGCGCCCCCTACCTGCAGCTTGGTGTCCTGCAGTGTGAATCCTGGCCGGCTGCAGCCTGTACTATGACCTCCGCACTGGTAACATCTTTTTTGTTCCTTTTTATTTTAACCTGTCTATCTTATCTGTCCCCCCACCACCACTGTGTGTTGTGGGGTCAGGAAGAGTCTGTTCTCCAGCTGCTCTCCATGCTCCTGTCTGACTTCACTCTCCTCTGGCTGTCCTCTGGCTGCCACCACTGGGCTCTGCTCTGCGCTGCTGCTGCCCCACCTGCCGGCGCTCATATGGGACCTGGTGCTGACCGACCCACGGCATGTGGATGGCCTTTTACTGTCATGGGCCCCAAGGATATGCTTGTCTCCCTGAGGTTGAGTCATGGTCACACACATACAGAGGCACATGGCCCATTTTCATTGATGTAATGTGTAAGCAGTCATTGAGTGTGCTGTGTTATTGTGCAAAATGCAAAGGCTGTAAAGTAGCTCAGCCTACACTGACTCAGGCAATATCATGGACCACCAGATATGTAAATCATCATGTAATGAGAAGTGCATGGTAACATGATACGTGATAATATATGGCATTTTGTGGACGTTTTGTCCAAACCAGTGGGTGCATACATACATTCTGGCCCCTATTTTACCACCAGGTGTGAGTGTGATTAGCCATTACAAGCAGTTTCAAAATTCACAGTGTAACATAGTCACAAGTGGGAGTGTCCACCCAGATGTATGATGACGACTGTACCAATTGGTAGGCTTATTGTAGCAGATAATGTCTGCACATGCCACATAAGTGGCTCGTTTAGGGTTCCCCAAGACACAGGAAGGTGGTGAATGATCCGGTTTATTGTAAAGTTTGTACAATTGAAATGGACAAAGCAGATGGTAACAGTGCTAGCAGGTGGCTGGTTTAACCTGTGGGCCTTGATTAGGCAATGGCCCACAGGTGTGCAGCCTCACCCAGCCAAACGAATCAATCAGTGACTCTGTCTAGGTGAGACTGCTTAAACCAGCCACCAACCACACTTATCTATCCATTATACCCTGGACACTTGTGATGTCGCCATGTCACACTGACAATTTCGAGACTGCTTATAATGGCTAATCACTCACACCTAGTGTAAAATAGGGGCCCTTTAACCCTCTGTGTAATGCCATGCTCTACTAGTTGATCTAGTTACATAGGTGATAAAGTAGTAATGTTTTCAGTATGAACACTGACCTTTCTGACAGCCCTACAGCCCACAGGCATCCCTGCTACCATGAAGAGGACACATTGGTCCTGCCTGCCCTGTCAACACAACTATACTCAGTGATGTCATCCAACAGACACGTCATCATCATGTTGACTGTGCTCAAGGACAGCTAAGCTTCAACTGGTTAAGACTCCCACAGTGTACAATAACAGAGATGGACATACAACCCGGCCAGCCATTTCTGTTACCAAGGGAGCAAGGCCTCTTCTCAAACTCAGGATCTTAGGCTCATCCTGGTTTTCGCAGTAACATCCATTAAAGCATCTTTAAGTTATGTGCAAGTACACCTCTGGTAGCAGCCTTAACCACACACACACAATCAATACCACTGTTCTCATTTCATCCAAAGAAAGACATTAGAGTAGATCCCCTTTGTTATGGCTTTATTTTGGTTCAAGCGTTTTTAATCCTCTTCACACAAAAGACAAACAAATATGTTGCAATAGCAACCTGTTTTGTGCCCTCATGGGCAGTCGGATGTCGCTAATGTTCTCGTTAAATGTACAACTCGTCGTTATCCCACATGCAATGCTCCAATGATCTACGTACCCACAAGCCCAAGCAGTACAGGATAGTATACAGACACACCCACAAAATACCTGCAAATTACTATGACATAATTTAAGCCACATCGCTGATGTGTTTTATATTCAGAGGACTGGACAGCCAAAGCAGCAAATGCTCCTAGTCAGACAGAGGGAGAACCACTTGCTAACAATCACATTCAACTGCCGCTTCAAATAAAAAGGAAGTGCCCGTCTTAAACTAATGTCTACGGTGGTTAGAAAAGTTACGCAGACAATGTAGCTAAGCATAGAACCAGGAGATACAGCCACACAGCCTGCTATGCTGCTCCAGTTAAGTGTTTAGCAGTTGGTCCCACAACAACTATGTTTCCAACAGTCTTCATTTGATTACAAATATATCCAAGCTTAAGAATCCATCTTTCAGTAAAAAAAATTTTTTTTTTTTAAAGACATGCAAGTAACTTGTGGCAAGAATATGAAATGAAGAACAAGATTAAGGAAAACTAAAGAAATTTACTTTATTTAGAGACATGGAGGTAAACAGCCCAACAGGCGTGGGCTAAATCCTTACTAGGCCACAGTTTCCTTTGTACATACTGGAGAGAGAAGGCCATCACACAGCTGCTTCACATTCAATCTTCTCCGCCTTAGTTCATTGGCCGGCTTTCTTTCCCTTTGTGTACTCTTGTTCAGCCTGTTCTGGGCAGTGTTGCTTATCGAGTGTCTGGTACCAGTCTCCCAGCATGGCAATCGCTGCTACCCTAGTGCTGTTTTCGTCTGAAAGAGCATCCTGCGGGAGAGAAAGGAGAACAAGAGATTCAACTACAGCGTGCCTCAGTCAGGGATGGGGATTCAACTAATGGAGCTGCCGAATACTCCCAACACATCAAAAACTAGTTGCTGAATGCCATATTAACAAGGACTGCAAAGATTTTGACCACAATTTACTCAGCTCCATAGAACAACAATGCCACCCATTGGCTATGAATGGTTACTGCAGGATTCAGAGGAGGAAAGGGTCAGACGTGGGTGGACACTAAACCAGCCCTTGATTACTCATACACACCCCCGACAACAAGTTAGAGAACAGTTGTTAGAGGACTGCTCAAAAGTTCTGGTGTAAAGATCACACAAATCCATGCAATATACCAGGGCTACTAATCCACAGATATCACTTAGTGATAAAAAAAACCAAAAAAACTGATAAGACCAGAGGAGGAGACATTGCAAAACATGCTTGTGAGTATGATATTGCTTTCTGGCAGGTTTTAAGTTCCAAGGGTTGTGCTCAGTAAGGCAAACAGTAAGTCATGTGACCTAGGTTGCCACGGTAGCACTGGAACAGCACAGTAAAAACAATCCATGTTTACGTGAAGTTTCTTGTTGACAACATGGCGCTTACTGGCAACGCTTGAACATCATCTGACAGAACATTGTGAAGACAACCATTCAACCTCACCAGATTTAACATCTTAAGAAAAGTAAAACGAAACAGTAAAACATGTCCTTGCAATTAATCTTTGAGAAAGGCTTGGAGATAACCCACTTCTCAGACCACTACAAGAGTCTATGTGTGCCTTTTCTGACACCCCTTTCACTATGGAATAATGAAAGGGCAACACAAAGGCAAGATACTGAATTGTAATCATCTATTATAAGTAGCACGCAAACACCGTAATAAATTCCACATAAATATGATAACACAAGATTAAGGCACTCCCAAGTCTATGCTTAGTTCATGTTGCATTTACAACTGATTTCCTTCGTTGTAATGAGCAGAATATGACGGCTTACCTTCTGTAAGGCGAGCCTTCCCTCCTGTTGGCTGGCAGAGGACTGTGGAGCAGCCGACACAGAGTACGACTGTCTGCGCATGGCTAAAAACTGTGGTGATTTTGTAGCATCCTACAAACAAGGAATATACACAATCAAATCGTCATTAATCGTTGTTGTTTTTTTAAATAATCACATTATGCAATAGGTATCGCCAATTTGCGACAATTGTGTTATATATTTAGCGCGTTAAAACAATTTATCTGAACTGGTGTGTTCTTGCAGCAGTCTAGTAACAAGAATCATTCGAGACACGTCATAGCTGACAGCCGCAAGAGTTTGCTGTATGCCTTAGTTGACACCACAATCACCAATTAAACAATGACAGGGCAACACAAAGGCAAAAGGGTGGTTTTGCGACTATACTGCAATCGACACATTTCCTAGCGTTACCTGGGCATTTTACATCCATGAAATATGAATTTGGACTTTGTACAAGACGCTTTTTCTTATGGGTCCTCTTTTGATCCTCCGGGGATGGACGCAGAAAATCCTTTGCGAGCTGTAAAATAATTTAAAAAAAACTAGAAGAAAAGGTCGATATGCTATATACACTATTAACAATTGAAATGAGTATTATCAAAACCGTAATGCAATTAATTCGGAATATTTCCAGTTGTAGCCAGCTATGTGTTTCCAGTGAGCGCCATAGCGCTTTGTTATACACGTGTTTCGCCATTACTGTGGCAATATTTCAGCCTACGCTGTAAATACTGGCTCTACACTGTAGTAAACAACGTACAAGTCTTAAAGTCGATAGAAATACTAAGTCATTTTAAATACCAGTTAACCGTCATTTAGTCACAACCCGAAGAATTTTAAAGCGTATATAAAATGCGCAATGACTTACTGGCATACTGTCAGGTTTTAGAAATCCGTGTGGAAAGACACAAGCATGCGCTGCGCCGGAAACTATTCTGGAATGGACTGTAGCGCCAGGAAGTCCCGGAATTAAAAGTACTCTGAAGTCAACCTATGAGTCCACCATATTTGTGAGGTCGACACACTATCCGTTGTATAAATGTAATATAGTTCTTACTACGCTACACGTGCATGTATTTATTTAACATTTCCACACTAAGTGAAAATATAATGAAAAATAACAAAAAAGTCTAATTGTAGCCTATGCATAGTGCTACATGCAAATATTGTTTGACACAATAAAACAGTGGGCTAAGCAAAATAGTAATCAGACTTAGCTTAGATGAATTATTATGTAGGCTAATTGTTATTATTTCATGGTAATTATTTCACACGTCACTGTCCCTAACTGTAACTGTTGTATGAGCCCAAAGCGCCATCTAGCGTTTCTTTTTGGAACGGGATTTGAACCTTCGAGCTATTGAACCCTCCCTCCCACGTAGTCATTCAGGGGAACCGAGCCGAGAGTTTTCTGGGACGAAAAAAATACAATTTGCCCCCGTGTTTTTTTTCTGGTGTGGGCTCGGATGCCAAATGATGTTAATATGGGCCATTAAATGATTGGATTATACGATTTAAATACATTTCATTGTTCTTAACCGTGGGACCGTTTATAGCCTATTCAGTGGGTGCTCGAAACTTTCGAGTTAGTGGATGTTTACCCAGTCCGAAAGTGATCGGAATTTACCTGAATTTAACAGTCTTCAGGAGGAAACAAATCATAGAAAAACATTGACAACAAAAGAACAATCTTTTAATTTTTGCATCAAGATACTTTGCCTACAATGATCTGCGCTTAAAGACCTCTGCGCTTATGAAAAGGACATTTTCAGAAGAGACAATAATCAAATTTTACTGCTTCAATTTGCACTTTAAATAAGATCTGAAACCATGGCAAAAAAGTATGATTTCCTTTTCAAATTATTGCTGATTGGTGACAGTGGAGTGGGAAAAACGTGTCTGATTATTCGTTTTGCTGAGGACAACTTCAACTCTACATACATATCCACCATTGGTACGTAACGTTGTGTTGCTGTGTTAACCATACCATCCATTCACTGTCCATGGATTTAACTTTCTGGACTTTGGTGGCGACATCATTTTCTCCCTGACATTCCAGTTTTCTTCCTTCACGGACGGACCGTTTATGGCAGTTATTCAGTTGACTCTCGCCTACTTTCTCACGCCCATATGCTCCCCGGACCACCGCTTTCATGTTCCAACTAGTCTGCTTTATGATATGTTTACAACCAGTATCTCTCAAGTTTAACATGTCAATGGCAGCCTAATAGGCCTATCTCCCCTGTTATCTTCGTCTCTTTTCCTCTCTTTCAAGATGGCTATTCTCTAACGTGTAGGCCCACTTCAGTTGGAATACCGTCATTCCTATCTCGCTGTACAATCTCTCTATTCCCAAAAGAATGCTCGTGTCTCTGTCTGGCATGCACCGCTTGCAGAGGCTAACCCTACCCCCCTCATATGCCCCTCTCTGTCAGCCCCTCCAACAGGAAACCCAGACAGCAACAAACCCACAGCCCGTGGAGAGTAGGCTAGTCTGCCCCACTATCTGTGTCTACCTTTAACAGAGAGATAAAAGCTGAACAATACAGTACATAGTCCACCAAAATGCTTGAAAATGGTGCTGGGCTTGTGTGGAATCAACTTCTCCTTTTTGGATCATTAGTGTGCCCTATATTTGTTGTTATGCGTGACCTATATTAGTGTGTGTGTTTGTTTGTGTGTGTGAGAGAAAGAGAGAGGGAAAGAGAGAGAGAGAGAGCCAGAGAGAGAGAGATTAACTATTGCATTATCTTTCTTCATTTACACCTCTCGTTGTGTGTCCCATCTCATTTTCCAGGGATTGATTTCAAGGTGAAAACCATTGATGTTGACGGAAAGAAAGTGAAGCTACAAGTCTGGTAAGAAGCACGAAGTTGACACCTGATTTAAACACCTGGTTTACATTGTGGTTTTTAAGAGGAACTGTGGATAATATGGTTATTATCGTTATCGTGAGTAATGGGTTTCCCCATTTTGCTGGCATTTGTCAGCTATGTCGTCTTTATATATATCATACAAGTGTGATGTGAAGTATACAGTCCACCCTCAACCCTGTTTCAAATGTCAACTATGTGTGACTTGGTGTTGCTTTGGTTAAAAGCCATGTGTCTGTCTGTCTGTGTGTGTGTGTGTGTGTGTGTGTGTGTGTGTGTGTGTGCGTGTGTGCATGCATGTGTGTGTGTGTGTGTGTGTGTGTGCGCGCGCGCGCTAGACTGTCAGTGCCATGGAGCGTCGTGCTATCACCCCTCCTGTAGGCTCCCCGGTGGGGCGGCCCCTGTACCTGCCCCCCCAGACAAGGCTGTGCTCTCGCTGGACAAGATCGCCAGGAGAGTGCAAGGTTCTGGTGCTGAGAGAGAGAGAGAGAGAGAGAGAGAGAGACTAAGTGTGAGATCTGTGGATACAGCAAAGCGTTGTTTAACAGGTCAGGCCTTAACCAAAGACAAAGGCTGTGTCTCAATTGTGAGGATGCTTTCTATAACCTCAATACCTATTTAGGAAGCTTCCTTGTTAGGTACCTACTCTTTTGTGAAAAAAAGCTATAGATTTAAGTTACTTTGTCGCTGAGCACTTGGGATTCATACTGG
>OMKP01091253.1:0-12694 GCA_900302375.1 Bathygadus melanobranchus | reverse complement strand
AGTAGAAATGCAAATTCCCCTACAAAGAAAACAGATGTAGGGGTTGGGGGTTAATAGATATGTGGTCTGATTATTTTCTGATGTTGTTGTTAATTGTCAATAGGGTCTTCTTCACGTCTGTGTGGGTCTATTTTTTGCTGTGTTAGATGTTCTGGTGCTTCCCATGCAACTGGAGGGCAGAGGCCTGCAGTGACGTCACAGGGGGGTCCGTTGAAAGAAAAGAGGGGGCTCAGGGAGGAATCATTTGTCATAGTTCCCTCGGCAGGGCTTACAGGGAGCGACAGCACAAGCCGGTCACTGCCAGGACTGAGGGGGGAAGTTATTGACCTCAGCCAGGTCTTGCACGGCTGAGCCTTTGTGGGTGTACGTCAGCTTGATCCTCATTCGTAGCTGTTGCTGAAATATTTTGAGGAGGATTATGTTTATGTGGAACTAACATAGTCAATCAAAAATAATTATGTCACAGGGGACTTTCTGCGGGACACAGTGGATATGAGGTAAATTGCCTCTTGGATTACATTGATTAAACCAGTGGTTCCCCTTTAAAGTTAAGTACCCCTTTAAAGTTAAAGTGATATGCTCTTATTGGAAAGATTTACCAAAGTATTCAGTATTTACTATTCGTTACTATTCAGATTTACTAAATTGTATTAAAGGGGTATTCTTTCATTTTCTTTAGGTCGAATTATATTACAATTGCTCATAACCACTATTAAAACAACATTTTTTTGGTTAATGTTCCTAGTGCCTGCAATCCGTCAGAGTACCCCTAGGGGTACACTTGAGAAACACTGAAACTAAAGAGTCGATCTGAAAGAAACATGTTTTACCTTCTGTGGGTTGAGCACTCTGATGACCTGAGTGACGGTCCCCTGGTTGAGCGCGGGTACGACATTACTGCTGGGGGAGAGAAGGTGCAGCTGGAACGTCTGACAGAGAGAGACACAGAGAGAGAGAGAGAGAGAGAGAGACAGAGACAAGAGACAGAGACAGAGGAAATTAAGTTGTATGGTGCTTGGATCGGAAACCACGCCATCAAACACCATTGGTTCGAGGAGCGTCAAGCAATACAATGCATGAGCTGCCAGTCAACACATCACAACTGCAAAGGACACGTCGACTTACCTTTGGTACTGCAGCCTGAAAAACAAATTCAGTCATGTCTGCCTCTGTGGTGTTGGAGGCGTGGATGGTGATGACGGCTATGTTCGGATTAGGGTTGGCTCGCTCAAACGTGAACTCTATCTTGAGGCCATTTTTGTTGTACGCCGTCATGGATGGGATACCTGGAAGTCAGCAACTTGTCAAGTGGTGAAGCAAGACATCCACCAACGCGACGTACAGTCGAGGGGTGTAAAGGTGAGTTAATAGGATGTCAGCGCAAAAGACAAATAAGAGGGCGGGGCTAACCTGCAGCCGTGATGTCATTAAACAGGCTCTGTGAGGAGATGCCATCCAGGAGGAAGGCAGGCTGGGGGGCGGGCACAGACGGAGCAGGGGCAGGGGCCGGACCACCTGTGTGTAAACATCATAGGATAGACATACAGATGCAACATGACATACCAATGTCTTCTGTAAAAAAAAAAGACATAAACCACGATGTTATCTTATGGCCCTTTTCCACTACATGGTCCCAGCTCAGATCAACTCGTCTCGACTCTACTCTACTGGTACCAGGTGCTCGTTTTCCACTGCAGATTTAGGGGTGTCAGTGTAGCTGGTCGTCATAGTGATGCCACAACGGCGCTGGCTGTTTGTCACAGCAAGGAGACAAGAGACAAAAGTAAATAAATAAAATCGCCTCAACTATTTCCAAGTTACAACGCGAATATGCAGCATTTTGCAATAAGAATCGCGCCAGGGAAAGAGATGGATTCAACCCTCAACCTCATATAGCCTAACAGGACGCCCCGTTCTTTCACCAAAATGTTCTATATATTTAGTGGATTCAATTATAATGGAGTTTCTCTATTTTACACTTTTTAATCCATGTGTAAAATAGTGAATGGCAGTTCATGGATGAGGGGGATATAATAAGTGGGTGTGTCTCGGTGTGCATTTGGGCTGTGCAGAGACGTTATGATGTTGTTTGTTCGATAACAAATCCTTGCATACCGTCATGTTATCAAAAGCAACCCACCTCAAGTAAACATTGGTTTGTAGCGCCGACTGCTATCAAGATCAAAGATCAATCAAAGCTCAATATATATAACAGATAGCGACAATTATTCTATGAATGTAGTTTACCACTATGGATGCAGTAAGAGGTCTGTTGTGAAACTTAAATTGGCTATTAAGTACCTCCACCATAGAGCATGGCTTCTTTACATTTTATATAATTCATTAATCGAAATTAACAAATTAAAAGTTATTTTGACAGCCATAGTTTAAGTCACTTTTTGGTATCACCTCAGCTCGCTTGGAACCTCGACGGAGGTGGTGCCAAAAAAGTACTACCAACTTTTGCCTAATGGAAAACCAAATGAAGCGAGTTGAGCTGGTACCATGGAAGTGGAAGCAAATTATTGGCACCGTCCAACAGAGGGCGCTATGGTGTATTTGCCTATAGTCAATGATTTATGTTCAGCTGTGTTCAGCCATGTTCATTTAAACATGGTGGACCTGTAGAACCCAAACATTAAACCACATAAAACATCAAATTGCACCAAAAAAAAAAAAACCTGAATATCATACTGCAATATTTACAGAAATCATAATCGTATCATGAGGACCCTGTGATTCCCGTCCCTAGAACATAGTCAATTGGGCGTTTAACTCAATGTGTGATTAGTATTGTAGGAAAGGTCCTGAAGGCAAGGAAGGCCGAGAGAGCTACCTACCAGTCAGTGAGAGGTCCCCTAGCAGGTCCAGCAGCTCTCCTCCAGTGGACACTGGCTTGGTGGGCAGGTTGGTTTGGATCACTGGCACATCATTACCCCCAAGAAGATCCAACAAATCATTAGCCTGCAAAACAAATGCAGCCATACCAGGGAAGAATCTCCTTTAGTAAAAAAATCAGACAAAAACATCCATACATAAAAGATGATTACAAAAGGTGAATAACCTGAATTTGCAGCAGTAATTTTCAGTGAGCTTAAAGAGGCTCGTTGCCACAGACGTTGGCAAAATCGACAGCTTCCCTTTACTCCACCAACTGTTGACTCAGATGTCTACACTTTGTAGCTTAAATGTTCTCTTCATAGACTAAATACACACACGACAGCATCATCTACTATGCATTTTGCCTGCATTGACCAAAATGAACTAATTGTAAAGAGGGTATGAATGACAAATGTAGTGAAGCAAAAGGCTACAAAACACCCAAGTAAAAAGTCAAAGTAGAGTTTCATACACCAGCTAACAGCAGCTACCTGTCCTCCTGTTTTCAACTGGCCTCCCGTTCCGTTTCATGGCATGTACTCTTGAGGTATGAAACTATATGGAATAGCCGGCCTTCCTTCACAAGTGGTCTCTCATTCAAGTAGGCTACAAATATGTGTACATTCAAGGCCCTATGATTTGCCTCATGACTTGATTTTGCACTTTTTATTAAAGGAATTTATGAAGGTTTCATGATTGATATGAGCATGCGTGACATATGCTATGCCTCTTTGATATTAACAATTTACTATTATAATATAATATACTTCTCAAATCATTTGAAATTCTTGGGTCGGGCTCAGTAATAGCTCAGCGTAATCAGCACTGCTGTGTTGGACAGCGCTGTCCAGGGTGGGCCACCGCGCCAGAAGTGATACCGTATGACGTAGTGAAGTAGTCCATGCCCCATGTCCCCTCCCCCATGTTTACAGCACCCCCTCCCAGAATATAGTTCCAATGTCCCTGCTCATTGCTGTGTTTCTGTTGACTCTTCAGTCTCTGTTACAGTAAGTTAATATATTATGAACGGGGCAAACCGGAGCCAAGTGGCCACTACAACACAAAGCGCTTGCCTTGCGTGCTAAATCCTAGGAATGGCTGATGGAAGAATACATGATGCAAGTCTACGGTGTGCTCAGACCGCTGAGAATATTATTGTGCCCTCACCTCCCCAACATATAAAGCTTTCTCTTCCTCATGTTTTCTGCCATGGTAGTGCCATGTCATTATAACATTCGATCACATCAATAGGTTGAAGGGGCCACGGCACAGGACTGTGGTAGAGAATCGGGACATGGTTGCATGCTCAATGGGTCCTTAGCGCCCTCACAATCATAACGGACTTTTGGCCCGGACGTCACACAACCTGCAAACTTTCCTCCAATCGCATCTCGTCCTTTTATTGGACTAGAACATACAATTTTGTTTTTGTGAAATACATGAATACTTTGAAATGTTGCAAATAGCAATTGTACAATGCCAGGTGAGTGTGTTAGTTCCCCTTACACGTGGACATTGCACTTCTCACATGGATAAGATGATTCCATACAACAAAGTTGTATAAAAGTTTTGACCAGAACATTTGTACTTGTCACCTCTGTGAAAAGGGTCTGTTAAATACTTGTTCTTGCTTTCACACTCTGAGTCAACTGGGGAAGAGACAGAGTGGCTCTCTTTCCTTACACATTGCACTGATGCATCATGTCCCATCCCATTTATGGATATCTATAGCCAGATGTAAGTCACTGTTGCTATTGAAACACTAGCCAGCTGAGTAGTCTTGATGTAGTCTAGATGTCGCCTCTTTCAAAGTCCCCTAGATCTTTTCCTCTTGCCATCTTAATCAAGGTCAAAGTCGAGGTCAACTGGGCCTACTCTACTAGCATTTGTAACCATGTCACAGAGCATGATAGTATTCAGGCCTCTCCCCAAAGAAAGTAATAGTGGTGCGGCACCACCATGCTCCCTTCCAGCGCCACCATGCTCCCTTCCAGCGCCACCATGCTCCCTTCCAGCGCTACCATGCTCCCTTCCAGCGCCACCATGCTCCCTTCCAGCGCCACCATGCTCCCTTCCAGCGCCACCATGATCCCTTCCAGCGCCACCATGCTCCCTTCCAGCGCCACCATGCTCCCTTCGACTCATCGTTTTTTTTTCCCCCTTTTAAATTCGTACAAATTGGATTTACTTGAAAAAGGCTTCAAACAGCAAAAGTAGCGTCCGATATCACGTATCAAGTGCTACGTGGAGGAAGTCCGAGTCTGACTCGGTTACAGCAGAGCTTCAATGACAAGGCAGGACACCAGGCGAGCCCCGGAGTGCCGCGGGCTCGCTCTGTGTTTAATATAATGGGTGGTAATGGATGGCGCCGCGTAGCGAGCCAAGGATTTGAGCAGAGCTGGAAGAGCGCACAGCACGGCGCCAGTGTTGAGTGCTCTCATTGAAAATACGACCCACTTAAGTTCAAATTAGGAAGTTATCACACCTATATGTGAACGACGGATCGGACGGACATTTTTTTCACCTGTATGGACGCATCTGAACCCATTAGTCACCTGTGTGGGCTTAGGCGTGTTCATATCCCTCACCTGATTGGTCGGCTGGGTGACGGGGGGTGGATGCTTTGACTCTAGGGCCGACGGCTCCGCCTCGCCATTGGTCTGCACAATCTCTGTGGGGCCGTTCGAGGAGGTTTTCTCCATAATGGGCATTCGTTCCAGCAGCGCGGGCCTTTTAGGTGAAAAGGGCACTCATTGAGGATACTCCACTAATGGTAGACAAGCAAACGTTCGGGCTAGGCCACTCCACCCATACTGTGGTGGGTGACATTGAGCACGTTCTTTTACCTCATGTGGTCGTACTTCTTGAACATTGCATTGTACTCCACGGCTCTCTGCTGTAACTCCACGTCGATGCTGCTGCCGTAAATCGAGACGACCTTCTTGATCCGGCTACAGGAGACAACAAAAAAAAACGATGGACAACGCTTGATTATCGGGGTGACGATTGATCTTGAGTTACATTACAAGTGCATTGTTAGTTAACGGTGAAATTATTGTTACTCGACCAATTGTGACTTTCACGTAGGACTGTGTGCCCGTGTGAAATTGACCCTCCTGGTGATTTTAAGTGGACTGAAATCTCTGAATAGACCGGTTTAAAAAGGCACACGACATACTTGACACTGCTGAAGCGAGTGGACAACTTCATGATGGCAGTGAGGGAGTAACCCCGGGTAACAGGCGTGGACAGGTTGGACACAAGCAGGCCTTCTAGCACGTCAAGGACCTCATCCTCAGTTACCTAAGGCAGAAGAGCAAAATGGATGTCCTTAGTAGGGCCACACACTATACTGCTGCATACAACTTTTTCTGGGCTTGGATAAAACAAACATGGAAAAATCATGACAAATTACATTGGCTATTATTATGTTTGCGTATGAATAAATGTTTTTACGTGGGAATGTACATGCATATGGTGCTCTCTGTTTCTAAGGGTGCAACAACACATTACATGGTATTAGAATGTGACTCCTTTTCCTTGGCTACCCCAAATTAGTATTTGGGTAAACAACAAGGGCCACGCGTGTACCTGGATCGGTTCCTCCTCTTCACACTGTCCAGACACTAGCAGATCTCCATATTCACCTATGCACCAGGACGACACTTGCACTAGAGGTTGCTATGGAAAATGGAGAAAGAAGAAAAGTCAATACCCCATGTCTACATCACCCGGGGTAAACGACAAGACATACCAGCAACGTAATATGTGCTTCCCCGTGTATCCCGTCTATCGTTATGCTCTGACCTGTGAGATGTCATCCAGGAGGGCTTTGTACAATCTCTGCACGGTGTAGGCGTGCATCTCCACACTGTTGGTGATGAGCTGGATGAGGTTGGGAACAGAGTCGTCTCGCACATAGCTGCCGGCCTGTCACGGGACAAGAAAGGACACTGAACGGGGATCGACAAGGGCTCACCCTTAAGTGTTTATCAAGTAAATGGTACGCAGTGTAGAGTGTAGAACTGACGGCAGCGTAACCTCTCCCACTCAAGGAACCATCACTCAGACTCGAATGAGTTCAAATCTGCTACCATCAAAAGGTGTTGAAACAATTAGGTGCTCTGTGGTAGTAGAATACATACTGTTGTCAGGACTCTCATAATGGTGTCTATGTGCCATCTTTTTGATGGTGCATACCTATAAACAAAAACAACAAAAAGGACAATAACTCGGCCGTTGCAACACTTTACATTTTCAGCAAACACACCCATTATATTTCTGTACTAATACTCCCTTGCGTTTCTAGGGAAACATCCGCCGAGGGATGACTAATTCTACCACAGTTTAGCCTTGGCCAAAATATCCCAAATCACAATTGGTCAAGCACGTCACTCCTGAAGAATCAACAAAGAAAACATAATACACATACGGCATAACGCTAGTACTAATAATAAAATAATGCCTTTCAGACTTGAATTACATTTGTAACTGCTTCTTGATATAGTCATCTCTGCTTCCAAAGAGGAAGGAAGTGGATGCATCTGAGGATTCAATATAACATGGACTAAACCAGCCATTGTACACAGGCAGTGGACAGTGGCAGTCACTACAGGGAATGCAGTGTAAAAAAAAGACAACTATTACTTCTCCGCAGCTAGGAAGACTCCTGACGCGCAGTCAGCTTTGAACTCTGGGTCACACGAGTCCAGAAAGTAGAGCAGCTCCTTCATCATGCCTCGAATGTTATTGCCATTCACCAGGGCAAAACTCAGCTCCATCGCACGTCTGGAGACAAAGGGTTAGGGAACAGGTCATCCACTTAACATTGCCTATGGGACATATTGCCTCGTGTTTGCCGTCCCCACCTTTTGATGGACACGTCCAGGTCTTTCAAACAGTCCACGATGGTGCTCCGATGCCGCTGCACTGCGTTGTGGTCCGTCTGTACTGTCTTTAGTAGCGACGTCAATGCAACGTATCTGAGGAGGTCCAACAAATCAACTATATACCGAATAACAAAGACGCCCTCTTCCAATAATTCTGGATCATGACGACGACGGCAAGAGAGACGGCTACCTACCTAATATTTTTGTCATTGTTCAAGAGGAAGCGACCTAGAATATTTATAGCCAAAACCTATAAACAATAAAGAAAACATTAACCAAGGGAGAAAAACCACAGTAAAATAGGCCATTATTTAAAGTGCTTTGCTTAAGGCAGAAATCAAGTGTCATCAACTCACCCTTAGTCCGCTTTCTGACTTTATGTCCATAATGGTCAGGACGGTCTCGTAAAGGATCGCATTGCCTACATTTTTACTCGTCTCTGTGTTAGTTGCAACCTAAAATCAAACAAACAAGTACAACGAACAAGTCGTTAGTTAGTCAGAAGTTAGTGTGGTGAACGCATGATCCAAATACTAATACTGCAATGCTGACCTGTGCAAGAATGTCATTCATTGCTTCACTCGAGTCGTCGTCACTCCGGCCTAAAATCCGCAGAAGTCTCAATATCCGCACCTAAAATGGGATAACCAGACCAAGTGGGTAAGTAGATCATAGTTACATTGCATTTATATAGCGCTTTTATCCAAAGCGCTTTACATTGCCTCACATTCACCCATTTATACACCGACAGTGGTGTCAACCATGCAAGGCAAAAACCAGCTCGTCGGGAGCAGTTAGGGTTAGGTATCTTGCTCAGGGACACCTCAACACTTAGCTAGGGGGGGCAGGGATCGAACCAGCAACCTTCCAGTTGCGAGACAACCACTCTACCTCCTGAGATACTGTCCCCCCCCTTCTCTTAATGACAATAGAAGATGGTGTCAATAGCAGGTGGTGTCTTACCTGCAGAAAGGGATCACTTATGCCAGACACATCATGCTCAGGGGAGTAGCCAGACATGATTAGGTTCTTCAGGATTCTCACCAACTGTGGGACCAGCTGAGGAAGGGGACACAAGAGCAAGGGAAAGACTGAAATGTTGTGCGTGTCTGGATTCTGTAGGCTATGTGTGTGTGTGTGTGTGTGTGTGTCTGGATTCTGTAGGCTGTGTGTGTATGTGTGTGTGTCTGGATTCTGTAGGCTGTGTGTGTGTGTGTGTGTGTGTGTGTGTCTGGATTCTGTAGGCTGTGTGTGTGCGCGTGTGTGTCAAATAAATCTCCAACTAAGACATTAATTTACAATGACAGCCAAGCAAATGCAACTGAAGGACAGGGGAATGGAGATTAATAATTATTAGTCAAATCAACTGAAAATTATAAATTAAAAAATATTTTAATTGCCATCGGTTGATGATATAATTTCACAATAAAAATACATCTATTATTTAAACAGACAAACTAAGAGAGTTTAGCATTTGAACATGTTACATTCTAGGGATGTAATATGTACATTATAGATTCTCTAATTAAATCACATGATATAACTCATTGTTTCATTAAAAAAAAAGGTATGAACCTATTCATAACCCTTTAATAGATTAACTATTTCAATATATTAAGACACCTTTTTGGGTTTTAACAGGCCATGTCCCTGGCCATATATTTTTAAAACTCATGTAAACAATACATATAAATACAGTGAAGAAGCCGGTAAGCAATGTGACATATAGGAAAACCTGCCGACAGATAAATTATACATTATCTGTGCCCTTGTGATGACACCGAAAGTGATGAATTGAAAACAGACCCGACTCATTGTTTTCAACAAACAGTGATCAAATGAGATACATATTAAGCCAATAATGACACCTTTACAGTGGTGAGAAATGTTTTGGACAAATGGACCAAGGGAATACCAAATCAAACCTTAAAGATCACTTTCACATGTCCAACAAATTAAAAATTGGAAATAAAAGCACAAGAAATGGCACTACTGAAAACAGATTTGGTCACGTGTGTTGTGTATGAGGTGAACTGAGAACTAGTTATGGCATGCACCAGCTATGAAATCAGAATGTACTCTTACCTTCTCATTCTAACACAATGCAGGAATTGTAACAAAGACAAATGACAGAAAAAATATGAGGCAGATGTTAGGGAGGGGAAGCCGGAAGTCATTCATTTTCAAAGAGCTCAAAATGTTTTTTGATCATGAACATGAGAGGATGGGGTCCGCTGGAACACTGTTCACCGCTAGAGTAGGAAAGGAGATGAACAGCACCAGTTGAGACACACGGTAGGAGAAAACCCAAGTGGTAGGAGGTAAAAGCTAAGACATAGACCTGGATGGGGTGCAAACCTCATGTAGGAAATACGGCTGTGTTTCGTGCTTAAAAAAACAAAAACAAGTTGGTTTATTTTAGCTGTAGAAAGAGCCAAACGCGTGTGTGTATAGAGAATGAAATGTGAAGTGAGCTTAGGACACACGTGGCATCAACTCCCGAGGGTACCTCTGTAATGAGTATGTATTCGTACCTTTCTGAAGTGGGACAGCATATCTGGACTTCTTTCGCACATTTCAGTGAGGAGGACAACTGATGTGTGGAGAACACCTATGGAGATAAACAAGGCGTCAATGTATTTTCCTGACAGAGGTAACTGCGCCATGCCAGCTGGGAAGGGTTAAACATTCATGGAATGTCGTATTCAAGGACTACCAACACTCAGTGCCGTTGCATGGTAACCAAGTTCAGTATATATGTGCATTAGAATATAACAGTAACCTCTAGAGGCCTCACAGCCTCGTCAGATAGCAGATCATTGCGGAACATGTAGAACAGCCTTGTCAGATAGCAGATCATTGTAGAACATGTAGAACAACAAGGGAGAAATGTGGATTTATTTAATAATGTCTGGAACAAATATGGCGCAGAAGCAGCATTGTTTAGGCTTAGCTTCAGTTATTCCTTCCAGGGAGCCCTTGCAGACACATTCTATTGTAAATAGGCTTAGCTTCAACTCAGGTTTGTTAGCTTACTATTTGTCTCTCTTGCGCTCTGCAAATAGGCGAAGGCGGAATAAACATTTCAAGAAATACCTCTATTACATTAAGTAATAGAGAATATTACAAATATTACCATTTCCCATTCTTTCTAATTGTGAAGGAAAAATAAGTCCCAGAGCTTATGACAGACTAATGAACCCATTATCTGTACCCTCCCTCCCTACGTTTCTCCACCAGTGAGAAGTGTTGCATTCATCTTGCCTGTCAAACACAGGTGCGTGGATTCCCCAAACCAATCAGGGAAGAGATGCCCAGAAATTAATTTATATTTTAAAATTCAAATTAATTTTCTATTCTATTCTATTAAATCGAAATTGTCTCATACTGAGGCAGGCGCAGTCAACCAGAACAGACAATCTCAGAGCATTTTATTCACTAATAGCTGATGGATGGTTATGGCATTTCTAATACATTAATCAAATTATAGCTCTTAAATCTTACCTACAGCACCTTTTTGAATACAGATGAATGAATAAGGCACTACCTGGCGACAAAATCTTCTTGTATAGCACAAGGATGCGGCTATTACAATTAGCACACTATGATCATCGACTCACCATGGTTCTTCTCGCTTAGCAAGTTTTTTGTTGCTGGAAGGAACATTTCCATCAGTTCAGGAACCTTCCTAATGACATGAACTGCACACAATGCTGCCTGTAAAGAAAGAAGCATTGATGTATTTCAAAACAATATGTGCTATGTCCTATTATTGCATATTAACAGTGAACATTTTTTTCTGAGTGTAAGAGATGTTGACCTTTTAAAGTTTATAATGTCAATTATTCCTTGATTCACTCATTTACCAAATTCCATTTGAATTGAAAGATGAGATTATTTTAGATTAATTAATCACAACGCATGCTTGACATCCCTAATTTCTACACAATCTGCCTACTACAAAGCCCCTAACTGAAACGCATTCAACTAGATACATCATATTTCAAAATGTCCAATGGATATAACACTTAAATCACTGCTTAGAAGTATATCCTGCTAGCTGTACAACAGGAAATAGCAGGTTAAAAACTGACCCGCCGAGCTCCTGTGTGGGTGTAATGCACACAATTAAAGCTGACTTCCGATATGATTAATTAGTGGAAACTATCGCTGACATTAAAAAAAGCACTTTTTGGACCATGTATTTTATTATTTTTATTGGTATACAAATGTGTCCCAAACTGATGCATTCAAGTTAACTCTGATAAGTTAGTCTAATTCTGTGAGAAACACTGTAATGTAACTCAAAGCAGAAGTAACAACACTGAGTCACTGACCAGACATATAGCGGCTGGGTAGGCCTAAGACAGAACAGGACTACGTTAAGCTAAAACCTGTTTTGGGCTATTTTAATATAGCCACATATTTTGTTTACGGCTGGCAGCTATTTTGAATAGATTCTTGTAGATTTTTGTAGAGTGACAATTCTTTGTAAGACTGCTATATATACACTGCTCAAAAAAATAAAGGGAACACATAATCATTACAATGTAACTAACCCTTACAACTAAGTCAATCACACTTCTGGGATATCAACCTGTCCAGTTAGGAAGCAACTCTGATTGTGAGTCAATTTCACCTGCTGTTGTGCAAATGGAACAGACAACAGGTGGAAATGAGAGGCAATTTGCAAGACAACCCCTATAAAGGAATGGTTCTGCAGGTGGTGGCCACAGACCATTTCCCTGTCCTCATCCTTTCTGGCTGATTTTTGGTCACTTTTGCATTTTGCCAGTGCCCTCACCACTAGAGGTAGCATGAGGCGGTGTCTGCAACCCACAGAAGTTGCTCAGGTAGTGCAGCTCATCCAGGATGGCACATCAATGCGCGCTGTGGCAAGAAGGTTTGCTGTGTCTCCCAGCACA